>WBMZ01009450.1:0-118755 GCA_013400975.1 Atrichornis clamosus | reverse complement strand
CAGCGCAGCGCCCCGGCCGGAGCCCCGAGTGCCCGCGGCCCCCGGCGCGGCCCGCCCGCCGGCACTGGCCGGGCTCGCTGCGGGAAGCGGCGGGGGGGTGTCCAGGCGGAGCCTCCGGGTTATTCAGGTGTCTCTCGGCGGAGGAACAACGCGGCGGAGGGCAGGTGGCTTCTCTTTGGGTGCAGTTTCCGCCAGGGTCCTATTTTCTCCAGCACTTTAAAGCTGAGACTCTCATCAGGATTCCCAGAATTACATCTGCTTCTCAGTTTCTTGAAAAACCCTTCACGTTAGATTAGTTGTACCCTGGGTCTTCTTCTGACACAGATGGTGGTACCTAAGCCAGATCAAGTCCCACCGCGAGCTGCAGTCTAATTTCTGCCAAGACGGCAGACAATCCGCGTTATCCCGGCCTTTCTGAACCATTCCTGGTGCCGGGATACATCGTATTGCCACTGTAACTTATAGTTTTCAATGATACTGTTGCCTCCAAGCACTATTCATCTGCAGGTTTTCTCTTTTCCCCTCTCCCCTGACTCCAGGGTTCCATCAGACTCATTCCCCTGCATGTGCTCAGCGAGTGGCTCCCAGCCTTGGGAGATACTCCTTAGCAGACTTGAAAAGCTACTACCATCTCCTGTCTCAGATTAACCTGACAATTAACTGCTTCTCTTCTGGCACTGTAGCCATTGCAGCTCTATGTTCTTCCAGCCCCATGGTTGTGACGGCTAAGTGTGGTTGGGTATCTTCTCCTTCATTTTGTCCCTTTGCTCCTACTTTTTGACACTGGTTTTGCTAAAACTCTTACGTGTTGACCTAGCACATAATAAACTAAAGTGCTTGGGTGCGGTGCTGGGTAACTGTAACCACCTGAAACCCTTGGCTCCACGCAGGTTGTGCACTGACTTCAGAGCAGCCCTTAACCAGAAGGCTGGTGTTCAAGCAGAGGTCCGGTCTCATCTCTACTGAGAGAGGTCAGCGTGCTTCTGGGTGCTATTACATAGATAAGTAACAATCACACAGTGTCACAGGGGTCTTAGAATAGCCAGTAATCACAACATGTGGCTTTAGCATAATTGCAAGTTTCTCACTGTCCCCTGATTTGGATCCAAGGGTAGACTGTAAATTTTCTATGTAGTTTTATTCCTGGCTAGCTAGAAGAAATTTCCATGTGATGCAGCAGATCCATTAAAGCTTGCCAGAAATAACTCTTCTCTCTGACATCAGGAATTAATCTTCCTGCTGTTTCATGTTACTTTAAATACTATATATTTCAAGATGATACTGAAATTAGAGAACCAATACAACTATGGGAAAGTATTTTCACATTTAAAATCTCGATTGTTCTATTCCTTTGTCAGGACTGCCTTTCCTTAAGGTGCCTGCCTTCTGTTTGTACTGATGAGAGTTATGAGACTGTGCTAGCAGTGTAATATCTGAGGAAGTTTGAGATCGTTCTGACTCATGCTTTTGGAATACATGACAATTTTAACCACTAAAGGATTTTCATAGCTTCTCTTCAGGTTAAACTGCTACATCACGTTCCAGTTTGGATGTACACAGAGGTGTCTGATTTGCATCTGAGTTATGGTTTCTGGAGACAATTTGAAAACCAGTGGTGAGTAGGAAGTAGCATATTGTGTTTTTATGGGCCATACTTGCCCCTGTGGCTGGAGCCAGCAGAAGACCTATACAAAATCCAATCGCCACAGAGGTCCTAGCTTGTGAAGTTGGGTAGCCTTTGGCTGTTGCAGACTTTATACTCTGCCCTCACTGAACATTGCCAGAAGCAGATCAGGTAAAATGACCTCAATTCTTTATGAACCTTTAGCTTTGGGAAGCAATTCTCTAACTTCCTAAGCCTCAGTCTACTCTCTTCCCTCTAAGTTTCTTTACAGTTCCCCATGCCCCTCTGTTTTTGCAAAGTACTCCTGCCCTGTGGATCATAGGCCAGGACACTCGCCATGAAGGATGAGGCTGCTCATTGACTAGCCTCTCAGTTTCTAGTAGAACTGGAGGTGATGATAAAAACTGGGACACCCATTGTAGAAATCAGCTCAGTTTTAGTTGTTTGATTTTCCTACTTAACCTGAGATCCCAAGGCTCCATTTATAATGACTATACAGGAATAATCATGCCTGAAGGGCAATTTTTCTCACCTATCTTTGACATCCTATCTTAGAATGAGGTGACATCTTTTGGTATTTCTTATTTCTCTCCATTAGCTGTAAAGTCAGACTGGTACAGCTGTAGACAATTTTTAAACACCTAAATTACATGAGATGAATCATTGTTCCAGTGTAGAAAGGACCCTTTACTAAAGAAATCAGGTATCACACAGTTTACATGATACATAATTTGGTGCCTGACATGCATTTCTGTGGCCCAGCCAATGTGACAAATATTCAAGGGGACTGATAGATTACTGTAAGGCTGCTACTGACCATCAGGACTTGCTGAGATCCTGTGTTCTGGAAGGGGCAGTTAGCCTGGAGCAGCAACAGTAGACTGAGTAGAGGCAGGAAGGGAAGCACTTGCTCTGCTCTGTCCCAGAAACCTTAGGTGGCCCCTGCCCAGGCACATACAGCAGACTTCCTTCTGGACATGCAGCCCATCCTCTGCATCTCTCACGTACCAGCAGTGTGCTCAGCAATAAAAAGGGAATACAGTTTGGAACAAAATAATTTTATCAGGTGTTTCTTGGGTTAAAAAGAGAAAAAAAGTCCAGATGAAGAAATAGGAATAGGAAGGTTTCTTCATCTTACACACCTATTTAATCCACATCAGACAAAACAAAGCATTCTTTTTAGAAGGCATAAGACTGTGATGTCTGTGCAGAAATAGGCAACAGAACTGAATGCCCTTCTCACAATAGGGTCACCAAACAGCATCCTAATCCAGAGCACATCTGCTCAGAGATTATCAGGGCCATGCTATTCCAGGGTAAGGTGATATATTTCTTTTCTTTCTCCCACTGGCTGTACCAGCAGCTGCATTGCTGCCATTCTCAGCTCGGAGGCTGTCATGCAGGATTGGGCTATCCTGGTAGCTGGAGCAAATGCACAGTTCCTCAGTCAAATTAGACAGCATATCTCATAAAAAATTAATCATCCCTGTCTCAGGGGGTTGATTCTTGCAGAATTTCTCAGTTAAGGAGGTTAGGAATCATTTAGCCAAATCATTAATTTATCCAGAAGAGATATTCAATCCACATCCTATGAAGCAAGAGGCTTTAAGCCTTCCTAGGTAACAGGCTCAGAGTGTAACTCACAGCATATTCAGGCTAGCTTTTATAAGTAAGCAAAGTAGAACCCTGCAGGTAGTGTACCCATGGCATGAGAACGGGTCCAAGCTCAATTATTTACCCAGTTAATCAGGTGGGCCTTGCAGCCTCCGCTCGCTGAGTCCGTCCCGTTGTGGGCACATGTCCAGCACAGTAGGCAGGACTGGTATGTCTGCACAGGCTGGCTACCAGTGTCTGGGCACATGCAAAGCTGTGGGTAAGCTAATTTTAGTTTTCTGGGGGCCTTTTTGTTTTGGAGGGTTTTTTTGTGATTTAGATTGGCACAAGGATGTATTGAAAAAACAAATGTTGCAGCATCAAAATTCTGGAACAGATCTAGTTGAAACTTGCTGGTGTTCCTTCTGTGATACTGGAATATCAGATACATAGTGGCAGTAGCTGATGTCAGTGGCCCCCACAGAGATCTGGTTCATGGCTAGAAGCCAATGTGTAAAACCAAAACAAAACAAAGAGAAAAGAAAATCTGACTTCTTTTGCTCATCCTGTGTTTGACAGCTGAACACTCCTGTGTGAAATGCTTCTTGGTGTTGTAATACAACAGCCTCGAGGATTGGTTTGATGCTATTGCTGGAACAAACAAAATGCTTATTATATTTCTGCTGAACAAAGATGCCTAAAATACATTTATTTGGAATACCTATACATGGTGTATAGATGTTATATATGATACACTGTATACATCTGATGTTGGGCCAAGCTGATCTGCCTGTGTGCATTATTTTTCACACATCCCTGAAATATACCCAGACAGCAGAACAGGAAGGAAAGTGCTGGTTGCACCATGAGGGTTATCAGCTTGTAGCAGATAAAGCCTTGTAGTTGCAAGGAAAAACAGATCATAAAGATTTCTTCAGTGTTGGGTTGCATACTTCTATGCACCAGAGACAGATCAATATTGGTTTTAATTTAAGAAAAAGCAACCAGCATAAAAAAAAGACCACATTAGTACAGACTTTGTCACCCAAAAGAGTGTTCCGAATAGGTAGAGCAGCTTTAAATGAGGTTGAAAGCATCTGGTAAGGTTAAAAGATGGGGAACACACAGCCTTTACTTAGATGAAAAACTGAGAAAATTTGCACATCATTCCCTAATTTGCTAAAAATAAAACCCAGAAGAATTTGGAAAAAAGAGTGAAAGCCTACCCTTGCTCCTTACAGTGCTCTGAGATGTGTTGGTGTATGACATAACCAGCTTTGCTCACCCGAAAGGCAGGGCAAGGGCTGGCACATGGATCCCACCTGATATGGCCTCGCCGTGTGTGGCTGGAACCTCTGAGGTGCTCCTGAGTTCAGCAGTGCAGACGCAGCTTAAGTTAACTGATGGTGTCAGTTGCTTTGTGATCAGGATTAAGAATCTTGGGGGTAATCCTCCTTGCTAATGCATGCAGTCTGTGCCACCCGACTAAACAGAAATCTCCTTAGAAAGGGAATGTTAAAAAAGCATTTAGTGAGTGTAGTCTGGCAGGCATGTTCTGCAACTTGAAAAGCCCACAGATAGAGCAACCCAGAAAAGCCCACAGGAAACAACCGAGACTACTTGACTTGGAAGGCAAGAGTGAATGTATTTTTTGTGCCAACATTAAAGGTGATCCTGCTGCTCAAGTTGAAACCCATTGAATTTCTCTCCCATGTGGAGTAAGAGAAAGGAAGAAATGAAACTGCTGTAACTCTGTAGCTATAATGTATCTATTTTTTTAATTTAAAACCTAACTCATTACCTGCATTTGGGCACATAAGATACATAGATTTCAGTGGAAATTAGGTATTTCAGTGCTTGGGAAAACTCTGCTGGAGGCTCAGCTGTGTCTTTTGATGTCAAAATACTCCTGAAGTTGTATTTCCAGTGAATTCTTACAATGATTTCATCTCCCCCAAGGTGTGTCATTTTAATCCTAGGTGTTCTAGCTCATCTTCTAGGTTGGTACACACACTAATGATAACTGATTATCACTGGAATATAACAAGATGTACAACAGCAGAACTTGCAATTCTGCTGTCAAGGCCTGTTTTACTGGAGGAAGAAAAAATCCCTTTGAACACCTTTGAAGGTCATGCTGTGAAAGACTAACTGCTTTATAGTGTGGTCTATGGAGCTTGGCCAAAGCACTTGAAGCGCTTTTGGTCATATATTGGCATTGTTGCATTTCAAATAGAGTAACACAGTAAATCTTCATGTGCTAGGAAATTTTTAGATCCTTAAATCTGAAGCTGTTTCAGTATTGTTTTGTTGATTGTTTTAGGAGCAAAAGAGTGTTTCTGGCAGTTTGGTAGCTGGGCATGTCTTTAAAGAAAATGCTATTATCAAATAAGCACAATTACGAGGCAGCAGCAAAGCAACTACTTCTGAAAAATCTCAAGCTAGATTTCTTAAACTGAATAGCACATAGATCTGGCAGTGTGCATGATGCATTCGTGAGGAAACAGGATGTAGATTCTACATACAGCTATAAACCCCCTAAATCTTAAAAGGTGAAAGAAGTAGACCAGAATTTTGAGCTGTGGCATGCTGCAAGCAGCTGATGAACCACCCCAGATTAAAAGTGACACTCCTGGTACCTGTACGGTACTTGTCAAGTCTGTACTAGTAGGCATTTCTATCTCCTGACTGGTCTCAACTTCCAGACTGCACGGCAACCATCCCATCGAAAGGAAGTTGTATGGATACATGCAAGGCTGCATCAGTATCAAGACACTAGAGGCAGCAAGTGGCACCACCCAGTTTACATCCCTGTAGTTAATCAGTCCCTAAAATAACGCAGGTAAGTGGCTTTGTCAATGCTGTCTGATGGGAGCAGCCCAGGCTGGGCTCAACCCCAGCCAGCCAGCTACTAACTGTGATCACAGCTCAGTGCTCAAGTTGGTGCCCTAGTCCTGCCCAGTTGACTAGCACAGACATTTTCCACAACCACATGTGTGGGATACCTGCAAGGAGGAGAATGTTTAAAGGGCTAATCATGGATTTAAGAGAGCAGCAATGGCTTTAATCTGTGTGCTTTTACAGACTCATCATACAGCTTCAAGTCAGGCAAATGCTTTTCCACTCCTTCCTAGCTACAGATATTAATCTGCCTTCTTTACAGGACTATTATTATGTGAAGTATTATTACTATGAAGGCATGTAAAGCAATCTAAAAATACTGTTATCAGCTCCATGGTATCACTCATTGCAATACAGACTAACTCATACAGAACCCTCCATTACACCTGCACCTTTCAAACAGCTGGTACTTCTCACCCCCAAATGCATTTTACAAAAACTGATTCGTCTATATGCAGTTAGAAAACTAAACAGGACAGCAGAGAGAGGAACAGTGACATTTAAGCACTGAACCACAGTTCAGGAAACCCCAGTATTCAGGCCTCTCTCAAAGAGAAAATAAGCAATTTTTAGCCCTCAGACTGTCACCCATAAATAATGAGCTATAAATTTCCACTGGGACAGAATCTGTCTTCAGGTGTAGACAGGCACCCTGCACTCATGCGGTGTGATGTTTTTCAGAACCATGGATTAAAAAGACGTGGTGTAAAGCCAGGAGCAAATAGGCAGGCTTCCCTAGCAACCAAGGAGTTCCCAGTATCTCTTCTGGTTTGTTTATACTAGCACAGGTACACTTGAAAAAGCTATTGCTGAATCTGATGAATACAAGTCTCAGTATTTAAACACAATCATGGGATTATGTATATCTCCTTTAGGGCAGATTAATTAGAAAGAATTGCCCATTAGCAACTGAAAATTAATTTTCTCTCTTAAAGCTTTTGCTCTGCAATACTCACTTTCAAAATTAATGCTTCTCATTTTTATGCACCATGCATGCTGCTCAAATGCTGATGCATATTCCACATAGACAGCAGAGCAGAAATTCTACTGCTTCGACACTATTTGGGTCCATTGATACAGAAATCAAACTTTATAATAAATGACTCCATCATTTTCAGAAACTGCATTTGCTGGTGTTTAAATTGTAGAAATACAAAACTAATAAAATTATTCATCTTTGTCATCCTAAACACATATCCTATTTTCTGCCTTTCATGAGTCCATTGATATATATATTATTCATTAATGCATGACCTAAATTCTAGCTTTCTAGTTAAAATGACAACCCGAGATGTTCTTCTGAAGTTAATTTCTATCACATTTTTTATTAAACATTTTTCTCAATTTATACTTTGAACATAAATACACAAGTTTTATGGCTCATGTTATAAAAGACACTACTATGTGTTAGAAAACATATAGAATATATTGTAGTGGTTACACTTGCTCCCCTCTTTTCCTATTATTTTCATAACTTCTATTAATCTAGAAAAGCAATATCAGAAAGCAAAATCCAACCTCCTAGCAGCACAGTCTACAACAGCTGTAGAGACTATTTGCCAGTTGTAAGAGAAACTTTGGTTCCCGCCTGTTTTCATAGTAAGGTAATACCACTAAGTTGCATGTCAAAAAGAAACACTGCACCTTGCACTCAGCTACTAAAATTTAGTTCATGACAATATGTATTTGTAAAGACAGACATACAGCTTCTCTTTTGCTTTACAGCTTAGTAAGATAAATAGGTATTTTCAGAATAGGAGAATGTAAATAAGGGACCCATTCTGTCCTTACAGAATTCACTGGCAAAACTCCAATGTACTTTCAGAAGAGCAGATTTGTACTTTGTTTCTACTGTTTTATTGATACAACTGAAGAAAATTACATTTCAGCTGAAAGACAGGATGAATTTCACTTTACAACCCTCATGCATAACTGCTAGTGGATTCTGTAGTAACACCATGCATGGATTTCCAGTTGAGTGTGTGGTGGACTGCTTATTGCTCCCAGTGATCAAGATCCATGAGGGAGTAGACATGATCCTCCAGTCCTCAAGGCACAGATGTGGAATACCACGCCCAAGGAGCATGCAGACTAAAACCTGCGGTCTTTTGGCTGCAGTGTAGCAAATGGATACTGGATTATATATGCTTTATACACCAAAGAATCTTTTAACTTGTTTTTCAATATACATACATTAAACTATACAATGCAGTACTTCCACACAGTGGGCGAAGAGCAGCTCCCAAGGCCATTGCTATGGAAGAGTGTAGAAAATGCAACTGGCCTTGATCTCTCAGGCCAGGCAAAGCCTAGGCAGTAAGCTGGGGAGAAGAGGAAAAGTTTGGGGAAACGTTGCCAGCTGCCTGGCTTAGAGGCACTGTGCTTTTTTTGCTTTTTTTTTACCCTACCAGGACTCATGCCAACACTCACAATACCCAACTGAAGTTGCAAGATACACAGCAAAAGACACAGAATAAAAGCACAAAACAGTAATGAAGATCCCAAGCCTACAATCCCTTCTGTAACAAATGTCCTTTGTGACTCACTGACATGAATGCTACTATGGCTCAAGAATCTTGCTCTGATCAGGAATGTAGGATGTGGGCAAAGCCTCGGAAAACAAATCAGGATGCATACCTGATTTTGAAATGCCTGTTTTGGTGCCACTTGGCAGGCAGAGACTGACTTCACCGGCATTCCCTCTGTCCCACACACTGGTTTCATGGAAGACCTGATGTTAGTCCCGTGCTCTGTTAAACTTGCTAAGTCAGCCTACCCACCGATTTTGGGGTCACCTTGATAGAAATTTGCTTTCATGATTTAATTAGTAACTTCATTATTAATTTACTGCATGTACATGCCTCCTTAAAAATGTTACAGTCCATGTTGAGCTTTGCTAGCGAGTCTCAGAGTGAGGATGTGTTAGCAGCACTACAATGCACAGCTGTCCTGTAGCTGTTTTTTCCCTCTGTCCAAAGCCATCGCATCCTTGCAACTTTCAGTATAGCAAAAACAAGTCGCAGACACATTGCATCTACCAAAAAAATTAATGCACTTTTTGTACTGCAACATTTCTAATAATACAGAGTATTAGAAATTAGTAATTAAAAAAATCTATGTTCTATGTTGAAATAAACAAATACTGATTAATTAATAAAGCTGGTTTTGTTCCGACCAAACTCTGATTTGCGGAATGATGTTTTAAACTATCATAGTTCTTGCCAAATAATTATTAGCTTGCATTAGACTACTTATTATTTTAAAATATTTGCTAATTTTTAAAAATCTACAGTCCATGCAATATGTCACTTTGGAAAAAGTAATAATAGCTGGTTTACGTAAGCAGGAACCAGCATGAGACACGGAATGTCTTCTTGCGTCCCCTAAGTGCTATAGAACATAATTATGATATTTATAAATGTGAATATAAATAAGGTAAGAGATTCTAAAACC
This sequence comes from Atrichornis clamosus, assembly GCA_013400975.1. Classification (NCBI taxonomy): domain Eukaryota; kingdom Metazoa; phylum Chordata; class Aves; order Passeriformes; family Menuridae; genus Atrichornis; species Atrichornis clamosus. Next base: position 109,184 of record WBMZ01009450.1, on the reverse strand, counting down.
ATTTAAAAGTCCCTAACAATTCCTTTTTGTTCTAAGTTTCAAGGACAGCACCAACGGCTAAACATTTTCCAATACTCTAACACTGCAGAATGTTCTAGGTATGGGAAGACTGTCTTGCACCCTTAATCCTGTGATCAAAGACTACTGAAATTGCTCCCAGGTGTATAAAGTCTATCCATTTGGGTCCTAAGCTGGCATTGGCCACAAAAGGATATAAGACTTTTTTTAACAGCAGAAACAATCTTGGGTTTAGTTCAGTTAGATATTTAATAGTGGGATTTGCCAGACCATCACTGAAGACACTAGTTCATCTTGTCGCTGCTGTTTGGTCTTCTTGTTCACTCTTCTGTGTCCTTGGCCACCAGAGATTACTAATACTGAACTTGCTTTCATTTTCTTAGATCTCTGTCTTTTACTTTTAAATGAGATATTCTGATCCTTCAAAAGCTCATAAATGTTACTGTCCTCTGGTCTGTGCTCTAGGGAACTTGATCCATGAGACAAAGTAAGGGATCCAGAAGATGATGACAAGTCACTTCTTTGTGCAATGGACCCTGCTGAACCCCCCAGCCACACTGCAGTGTCGTGGGTGTTACTAAGGGAAGAGCCTGGTCTTTCACTGTGCAGAATGTTCTTCTGGTCGTCGTCCTTAGGTTCTGAGCCAGGAGGGAGGCTGTTCCTCGATTTGTTTCTGTTCTTCTTGTTTATAGATGTAGCTGTTACAAGAAACTTGACTGGGCTATTGTGTGCATGGTATGACACCATTCCTCTTCCTGGAGCCAAAAGAAAAGGCACAATTAAAGAACATTATTTCTCAGACCACAGTGTTCTACCATAATTAGTTCATGAAATTTGCTCAGGATAGCATAACTCTTAAAACCCTATTATATGCATCCAGTCTGTCTTTCACTGTGTGTGTACACTATTTACAGAAAAAAAAGTACAAAAAAAAAGTGTTCTACCACAAGTGTTTTAGGACTATACTAATACATCAGCTGAAACATTATGAAACGTAGTTGATGTACTTTGGTGCTCTATTCTCACAACAGCATGAGCACAGAAATACTGCTGGCTTCTTTTAGTTGGCAGCCACACAAATGGAACACTGAGTTTTCTCCAGTAATCCACAAACCAAATCAATCCTATTCTACCTCAGTACCTCTCCAGAATACCGTAAGAACGTCTGTTTCATTGCAACAGACACCTCCACAGTATACAACAGGAACTAAAGCTCATCCTTCTGGGTGGTTGTCTAGTTAGTTAACATGACAGATTCATAAGGAAGTCACTGAATAAGTATTTTTTTCCTTTTTTTTTTGAAGTATTTAATCAGTGGGATATTGGTGGTACAAGAAGATTTACACTGTGCAAATCATTAGAATGTATGAAAAACAAACTGCACGTGGCCAAAATCAGAAGTTATACAGTATCAGTATATGTGGCTTTTACAGAAAAAAAGGAAGAAAAAAAAAAAATTAGGATTCTACAGAATAAGCCACAATATGAAAAAGAGTTAGGCTATCAAGGGGAAAAGCCCACAAACCTTATAAATCACTATGTCTATCCCTAACTCCCTAATGCATTCCAGGTTCTAAGTAAACACATTTTGCTTTTACAGAAAGTACAATCATATAAAGATGAAATTATCACTATTGGAAACATCACGGGGAAAAGCCACAGTTTTTGAGTTCAAAATGTAGTTATCAAAGACTATAAAAACAGATCTCTAAATGTAATGCTGCTGGATCTGTGAAATCTGACAAATCTTGACCTCAAATAAATACAATAATATCTAACATAAACCACAACAATAAAAACACAAAATGGAAGAATGAGAGATATTTTGATTCTGCAACTATGCATATCCTTGTAGTGCATTTATTTTCACCTAACGTAGGTTCCAGGTTTTTATGAAGCATTTATCCTGTGTCATACCACATTACTGCTGCGTATTTTGCTGAATACAGAGGATTTCATTTTCATTTTGCAAAGTTACGTAAGCATTTTCTTCCCCCTGGAGGAAGCTGCAAACAGCTTGCCTCATAAAATCTGCCAGCTTCCCTCTGAAACACAGAAGCTTGAGCAGAATTCTGAATCCAAAACATTGGGGAAATCCCCTATTAAACACACTTTAAAAATCCTGCTTCTGCTAGTAGCTTAAACATTTGTAAAGTGATACAGCAGCATTTGTACATTTATATTTCAAATGGGTAATATGAAAGTAACTCAGTAAGTACATCTCTCCAAAATGCAAAAACCTTGATCACTGTCAAAAAAATAAAATATATACTCTCATATATACTAAATCTCCTGTTTGGGGGAAGAGGGAACAAAACCAATTTATTCAATAGCCAGTCAGACAACACACTAAATTTTCAGTATCTGTGTCTCTAAACCAAATGCATCCGTTTCCCCAAATCTGGAAGAAAGACTGTCTGCATTCTCTTCTTATCCCCATATATTTGGCTGTACTCCAACACGATTAATGCCTTAAAGAAAACCAGTTGTCCCCTCCCAAACAACTGAGAGAAAACTAGACAAGTATCTGGATATACTGTGAAGCTCAGTAAGAACAGCAAGTATAATTTCCTCATGAAGCTCTGACTTTTACCTAAACAATACATATAATTTGGCAGGTTCACTGAAGTTACTGAGAGAAGAGAAAAGGCATCTTCAGTACTCGATCCATTTGCGGAATTTCACTCACCGGTTACTTTGGGAATCCCCTGCAAGCGTGGCACTGGTAACGCTACTATTATACCCAGGTTTGTTCCAACCAGCAATAAACCATGGCACACCAGGAGGCTGGTCACCGAGACACGCTGCTGCCCTGTGAAGTTTAGAAGTGCTCCGTTACTGAGGAGTGATGGCCTTTGCCTAGATCAAAGTGACTGCAGGCAAGCACAATCGGCTGTACCGTCTCATTCAGCAAAGCACTCACCGCCACGGCAAATATTTTGCTGGATTACGGTATTACACTTTACATACATGGCAATTTAAATACTATTAAACTGCTGAAACATTCCGCCCTAAATCTCTAAACCACAGTATCCATAGGTAGACACAGACTGTCTTTACAAATATGCTTTTATGCATAGGCTATGTTTGCATATTCCCAATAATAAAACTGAAAGGCATTTCACTTTGCAATACTCAGTAACATGCTATACTGAAGATGCAAGCCTGTTCACAGTTACTTTTTTCTCCTGTTCTGTGGAACTGTATCAGCAGTGCTGTGTGGGCCTGTCTGAGTTTGGGTCCCCACATACAAGAACCGCATTGGCATATTGGAAGAAGTCCAGTGGAAAGCAACCAAGATGATCAGGAGTCTAGAGACATTGAAAGAAGTGCTGTCTCCACCCCTCTGATGGAAGGATGCACAGAAGACAGTCAGACTATTCACATGTGCACAGTGATATGGTAGGACACAACAGTTCAAATTTGGAACATGGGAAAATAGTATTCCAAGCAGGAAAAAGCTGCTTCATCATAAAGGTGGTCAAAAATTGCAATGGGTTGCTCAGAGAGGTTGTGGAATCTCCATCCTGTCCGAAAAAATTAAAAATTTGGCTGGACAAGACCTTAAGCAACCAGGTCTAATCAAGAAGGATGGACAAGACAACCTCCAGAGACTAAGTTCCAATCAAAATAACTGCACAATTCTATGATTTTTCTAAAACATTATTTATGGGATTGCTATTTTTCTAATGGAAACAAAGTAATTTTTGCTTGCAATGCTTACTAAATATGTTTGAGTCCGTTTAGATGGATTTTCAAAATGGCCTTGACAAGTTGCAGAAATAGAAACTATGGCCGGCCCAAACTTTTGCCCAAGTGTATGTGGAGGAGCATTTAAACTCTGCTCGAAGCCTTCAGGTTCAAAACATATGCATTCCTGGATTTATTATTGACACTGCATGTAAGAGAGCAGTCATTCCATCTTACCATGGAAGTTGTGAATCACTTCATCAGTAGGTCAGGAATTTGGACTACGTGTCTAATTTAACTTGAATGAACCTCATGTTCCACACTTTGGAGAAGGACCTTAATTATGGTGTTTCACAAATGAAAGCATTTTCTGTGTCATCTCTTGAAGCTGAGCTAATTTACATCCAAGAATATATGAATTACAGACTCACTGGGAAAGCAGGGAAGTAGCAGCTTGACTGTAGCCCTAAGCACTCGACTGGAAAGCAGGAGGGAGACCAGAGTCCAAGTCTTTTCTCACAGAACTTTACAAAACCAAAATATTAACCCAGCAATGGTGTGTTCTAAGAGGCTCACAGGGTCAGATATGGAATCCAGGCTCTGTCTATGTAAAAGCACACCCTAAAACACCCTAAAGGCACATCCTCAGCAGGTGTAACAAGGGCAAGTAAGTTTAAAAGGCTCCATATACTCATAGAGACCTTCAGAGGCTCCTATGTTCATTTCCATAAACTGTAGGTGTTTATCCTGGTAGGACTGCATCGTCCCTCCTCAGCTAAATAAGCAAGTATAGTTTATGTTGTACACAAATTACAAGTCTTTTGAAGAGTGGTGTTTGCCGTTTTGATTTTTTTTTTTTTTTAAGATGGGTTTTGGTGTTACAGGGTTTTTTTGTTTTCTTTTGGCTTTTTTTGAGATATTAATGTGATTAATTTTGTTTCTAAAACAAAGCACACAAAGACACTCCTTCAGCACAAAAGAAGTTCAAACAGTAATGCCCAAACACCCCTGTGTACTAGAGTTTTCAAAAATCAGCATTAGAATTCTGTGATTCAGAGGTCAGGCTCCTTCAAGTTATATATGACACGTGAGTCCTCTCCTACAACCTGTGCCACAGCAAGTGCAAGGTTGGAAATTATCAAAAGCTCCAAGTGCACCATTGCCTCTCAACCCCCCTCCAGAAGTAAGATGCTCCTATTTTTAAACACCAGACCTTTAATGCTTTCTAAAGCATTTAAAACATAACATTATATTCATGATTTCATACTCCAAACCTGAAGCAACTTTTAAACATTTGGCTTCCCAAGTAATTTCTACCTGGGAAACCCAGCAACTTACATTATTGTTTCCATAGGTGAAACCAGCAAATGATCAGCCAGCAACTTAGAATTTTAAACACTGAGCACAACCTAAAGCATGCACCAGCTATAGTGAGGTCAAAAGGAAGACTGCTTGCTGTGAAATCTCTGAAAAGCAGGAAACATCTGCATCTGAATAGTTACTTTGAAATAACATGAAACAACTAACAAAATAAAATAGATTAAAAAAATACTAATTTAAAATATTAATTTATCTGCCAGCCAAGGTCTGAAATCATACTTATCTTTGTTATTTTCTGACTTTTTGTTTTGATATATTTCAAACTTAAGAGATAAAAAGTCAAACCAATTCCCCAGAATGTATTATGCAGTAAGCACAGAAATTAACAAGTTAAGAAGGGAAAATGATAAACATAAATGCCAAAACCAATAAAATACTCATCTTTAAATGACAACTTTTAGATCACACTGTCCCAATGAGGACAAAATTATTAAAACCTGTAAAATAATATGACCAAGATCTTGACTTTACAAGAACTGAAGTCAACAATTAAGATTATACAGGGACAAATGGTTTTACTGCCTATGTTCTGCTCTGAGGTCACCCTTCTCAGGTCTCCATTACAACAACTACCAGACCTGGATAAATCCTCACAGATCTTCTGAATTCAACCCCAGGTAAGTGCAAGGACATTGCTGCATATTCTCTCACATGGCCATGCTGCTCTCACTGTGTAAGAATACCAGACCACTGTATAGATCTGCTGGGCTAGCTTAAAGTTTTCCGCAATCTTTTTACCATTTCCCAGCAGTATGATCATAAAACAACTGCATTTCATGGTCTGGCACCTGGTGGGGTAGGAAAAAAGAAAGCCTCAAAGCAGAGCTTGTTTTCGATAGAGAGGAAATGATATTATTTTTTTGCTTTGCTTTTGTCATCTGTTTCCAGGAAACACACATGCCACTAGAGGATATATGGATATGAACAAAATACAGCAAGTTAAGCAGAAATCATGTCTTTGTTAAACAGGTAACCTGTCATCGTTCATAGGAGCAATGAAGTATCAAGGTCACAGTAATCTCTTTAAAAGGATAAATTCTTTTAGAGCTGAAAGCAAAAACATGTTTAAGGATGTTCTTGAACAATAAAATACTGTCTGTGACTAGTGGTCAAAAAACGAGTGGTCTGTTCATATATAGTATGATTTTTTTGTTGTGAGCTGTGATAAAGGCTGGTGAAAAACTGCCTGTTTTGATCTTTCAACTACAGATCACTAACATTTAAGCATAAACTTGCTCTACCAATGAAGTACATTGCAATGGCGGAGTGTGTGTATTTGTCTTCAAATGTTAATAAATTTTTCTACTGCTCAGTATGCCCTCTGTTAAGATAACAGAGGTGTGCTTGGGCCCATTAAAAGCAATCCAGCTGTACTGTGGATTACTAGACAGTGAAATAAATAGCTACCTTGACCTGTAACAATGGTGATGTTCTTCCTCTCAACCATTCCCTTCCTTTCTCATATGGCATTTGGTCTTTTGTTACAGAACACAATCTTGTTAGACATTGTTAAGAAATATTTCTGATGATATATGAAGTAAAGGCAGTGCAGACCAGTCTAGACTAAATGTCTATCCCACAGTTGCCTCTATGACTCTAGTTTTATTTCCAGTCCTGCATTCCTACACACAAACTTCTTGTAACTCCAGAAAGTGAGAGCCCTCCCAGCTCCAATCCTCCTAAGTGGACTGCCACAAAACTAAAATTACATGCCACAGATACAAGATTCTGCCAGAGACAGTCTGCTTTTTTATATTACTAAACTTTGCCTATCACCTCCTGTGCCATTTCACGCCCCCATGGTTCAGTCCTGCCCACTGTGCTGCAGGGTTGTCTTCCTCAAAGCACGTGAGGCACATCCTTTACAACAAGGAGGGCAGACAGTGATACTCAAAACTGTCTTCTCCTAAGAACAAAATTGGGAAAATCTAATGCTATGAGAACTCATTATTAAGGTTATGAGACCCTCCTACTCCTCTGTCTTAGTCACTATAGTTATCTTGTAAGTACAGTACTGTAACTCACAGTAACCATCCCTGACAGTGACAGTAAGTTTTTATGTCTACTCTATAACAACAAAATAATTTCAATAATTTAATGAAGCAACGTTCCTCTTATTTACATTACTTTAACTGAAGAGACAGATGACATACCCAGGTAGCCTACCCAGTCAATATTACATATCATTCCTACCTAAAATCCTAGGAAAATCAGTCCAGCTTCTTCCAAGTTATACAGAGATCTTGCCTTTTTAATCTCTCTTCTTAAGACTCTTAGCAATATTTTTACACCAATTTCTTCTCTCATTTCAGTACCACTTGAATTTTTACTTGTTACTTTTGCATATTAAGGAACTTCTGTTGGATTTCAGAAAACTAACAACTGTTTCCTTTAAAACTAAAAGTCCTAAAAATCTCCTGTGAAGGCAAATGCATATATTGTAAAGACACAGCTCTTTCACTGTGTTGTAATTCAGTTTCACTTTGTCATTTTTTTATCCTTTTTAATCTCAGTATATGCTACACAGAACGTGATTTATTTTTAGCTGCTTTTAGTTCCAAAAGGTCCTTACTGCTGTCTTATTTTGAAAACCTCCTACTACTCTGTCTTTTAGCTTTTGTTGTTGCAGCATTTTTGAAATCATATAAACAGGCCTGGGAGCTGCTGCTAAATAACTGAAATTCATTCATTTTTAGAATGGATTCTCCCTCTGAACATTTGCTGTAATAATGTTCTACTTCCAAAATAAATTTCCATTTCCATTCACTGGTGTGCCTTTTGTGAAGACACTGAGGGAAAAAAAAGGAACCAAAATGGGTAAGAATGACACCAAGGAGATATAATTAGCTAAGACTCTTTTACAAAAATAATGGTATTATATCAGCAGTTTTATTACCATGGCAATAAATACAAAGCTAAATTTTTGAAGATTTTTATATGCACAAAATTTGTGTAACAGAGCCCCTACTTCCCTTTTCCCCCACTATGAACAGCAGAATATATTAAAAATTAATTTTTTTACAACTGATCTTGGTTTCTTTGCATAACTGTGATGAATTCAATCAAATTATCTATTTAAAGGCAGTCAATTTGCTGCTGTTCAGAGCTGGAGCTATGGTCAAACACCACATGAAAAAAATATCCTGTCTAGAATATGACAAAAATAGACACAATTTATAATAGAGTTCTATTGCAAAGCTAATGTCATCTGGAAGAAAACATGGCATGAAGACAGAGACTGAAGAAGTGAAACATTTTTTATATAATATTCATACCCAACTCCTGTGAGAATATAAATATAATCTCTGTGTGGGAAGAACTATTTCTGCTAGAAAAACTAAGCAGTAAAGCTGGCACACACATTGCCCATAAAAACTGCAGAAGCTTGGTCTAATTCCAGTCTACAAGCAGGGAGAGACAGAAAGAATGGCTGTGCACTCACAGATACCTCATGTTAAGCCATGCCAGTACCACTTTTCTGTCCCTCTCTTCTCCCAGGACTGCCACAGCTCCCACCTGACCTGCTTGCTGATGCTGAGGTCCTTGCCACTCCCTTGCTAAACTGAACAGGCCATTGCAACTGCGTGTTGCACACCTTCTGTCTTAAAACACCTGAAGAGCTATAAAACTTCATCCTAACAAGCACAGGTTTCATCTAAACTTCTAAGGCTAACCATTTAATTCAACAAATCAAAGCTCCTGTCAGTGAAACCCTGAACACACTCCAAAATGGCAATGTGTGAGTGGTTCAGCTGAGTTCACTGGGACTACTGATGTAACGAAAATCAACCAAGTGATTTTTTGGTCCAGATCCTAGGTAGATTTACTCCATCATGTACCTGATTCTAAGTTCCAGGAGCAAAGGCTAATCTCTGCAAAGTAAACACACTTTCATGGCAGATTACATCGTCCAACTGTTTCACAGTCACACAAAAAATATGACTAAACAGAAGAATCCACCTGCTTATCTAATTACATTGATAACCTCTAAGGAGAAGAGCTGTGACTCAACCAGCTCTGCACACATTGCTTGCCTGGGCAGGAGACAGACTGACTTGCTAAAGCAAATAGTCAGGAGACACTTATCAGACCCAAAGTCCAAGATGAACCTTCTGATTCTGGCCTAATCCGTGGTACTGCAGAACAACAGTGACAAAACAAAAATGTTACCATATGATGCAATTCAGCTACCTGGCAACATATTGTGAACAGGTGTGGCAATGTTAACATCCTGGAGGTGCTTCAGTGTCTCTGTGTGGAACAGTCGAAGAGTAGATCCAGATGTGAAGGCAATCCAGACTCCCACTCCAGCAACAGCCATGTGAGATATTACCATCCCTTCCTCTTGATGGGCTTCAAACTGGTTCTGCAAGAAAAACAAGGACTCTGTGAGGAAATGCAAGTCAAGGACATCACTCAACCTTTCTTTTCAGCTTTTCTGTGTAGGCACTGCATCTTCATACCCTTTGACAAGGACAAAGCCAGCCTCCTCTGCTTTGCTCAGAGTATGTTCTGACAGCTGCACAGAATGTGTTAATTTTCCTGGGACTTTTTTTGGAGATGCGTCATCATTAATATGGAAGGGTTCTCAGCTCCTGAGCCAAAGTTCCACCTAATGACAGAGTAACTCAGATTTTCTATTTTTTAAAAATATTACGTGATAGGGGCTGGCAAGTCCAAAACAGCTCAGACTTGAAAGGGTTTTGTATTTCTTTATTGATACTCCTTTGGGAAAACTACCACAGCTGTACTTTTATCTACAGCACTTCTCAGAACTTCTCTTTCAACAATAAAAAGTAATTTTCTTTCATTCTGTTAGGGAGTCTTTTTTATAACAGGAATAATAGAATGAAATAAAAAGTCATATTTAGAAAACAGAGTGTTTAAGAATATAAACACACAATTATTTGCTCAACTACACACATAATGTGAGCCTTAATCCTGGGGCTTAGTTTTCGATGCTTCTGAATTTCACAAGTATTAGCTATTTTGTTTTCCTGTGTTTCAAAGTATTGATGCTTCTCAGTATAAAACTCCAAATCCTCTTTCTCCATATAAGTAACACATCACTTTGAAGACAGACCTTTTTCCTTGATCTAGTCCCTGCACAGTTCCAACTTGGCTCCAGGAAGGCAGAAACCTCTCTACATGTCCCTGTTAGCATGTGAGATAAAGATGTAGTAAAGTTCTTTAATCATTAACAAGGGGGGATTCTTTTACCCCTAGCTTTGTCTTGTAAGTAGACTGTCTCTGAAGTTGAACACAGCCTTTTATTGTTGTTCCAGCTATTATCAGAATGCCAGCCTGATAAACATAAAACTTACTTAGCTAAATAAATGACAAACTGTTCCTTGGATAAAACTCTCTCTCTGAGAGATATGGAAGTAAGCAACTGCTCTAATATTCACTTTACAGATTATATATTTATTATATTTGCATATAAAATGCAGAAGTACCCCCTTCTTCCTTGTGAAGAACACTCAAATTTCCAGGCATTACAACTAAGACTTACATTTTGGGGTTTTTTTTCAATAAAATCTAGATATAATAGGGTTATAGATATATTGTCCACATTTTCTATCTAAATTTAACAAACAAGCTAAGACTAGAAACAAAGAGTAAGAGTTAAGGTTTTCAGAAAGCATAACTTTTGGTATTATGTTTAGTAAGCACTTAATTTTCATACTTTATTACCGCATAAATTAGTATTTTCACTGAGAAATTTCTGTTTAAAAATAATGGGAATGATCTGTTGTGTGTTTTCATTTGTTAACACTGTTCTTCAAATGTACAATTTTTAGTAAATGAACAGAGAAGTTTCTCTTCAGCTGTTTGGCAGTGGTTCAGTTTTTGAGTGTTACTGTATTACCTTTTGACTCCTTGAATAACAACACAGAATTCAAGGGAAGCAACTCTGACAGGCACATTTATATTCAGTTTTCCTCAAGTAACTTCCATACGTTCTTTACCAAATGATATACACAATTCAAAAATACTAAAATTTATTCAACAGAAGAATTTATCCATAAAAAACATCTTTTAAAGTCAGAAACAGCCCTTATTACTAGGTTTCCTGATATTCTCATTGTGCGTGTTCCATTGCAAGAAGGATTTTAGAATATTAACTTCTGTTTATAGACTCATATATCCCTACACTGATGACCAAGTGGCTTTTGAGAACTTCTCAGGGATAGATCCAAGCCTGCTGAAGCAGACCTGACCAGCAACTTGCACTGTTTGAAATTGAAAAAAAAAAAGAGGCAGATTGTAAGAAATTGATTTTCTCTGGAGTGGTCTGACCACAACTGACAACTCTGTTGGTGCCACTGAAAACAACTTGCACATGCATTTTTGTCACATTCCATTTCTACCAGCCAACTCATTATACTCCCACTTAAGTGTGTCCTGCCATTTGTACAACTGTCTGCTGGAACACACAGACACATTCAAAGTAAAACTGTGATACTGGAAACACCACAAGATACCTGTAAAAGAATAATTCTTCTCACTGAAAGGGTCTTCTAATATAGAGCAGGAACATACCCCAAAACTGTACCTTCTTATGCATAAAGATTTGAATAAAGGATAGTGCTGAGATCTGTTTCAATTATGTGTCTATCTCAAAACCAATGAGCTGGCCTTTCTCTTCTATTTTCTTTTCATAACCAGAAATACAGATACAACAGAACAAAAATGTCTTATTCCCTTTGCTATTAAAAAAATTGAACTTCATTTTTGTTTTCTTTTTTAGTTTTCATACCTACATTCCTGTCTATTCAAAGCCTGGCTTTTCCCCCTCGGGCTGTGACATTCTAACCTGCAGCAGCACGGGAGCTGCAGAGACACTGTGGATGCCCCACTCTGATGCAGCTCACCGGAGTTCCAGCGGCATGGGGCAGAGCCTTTCTTTGGAGGGGCTGCTCACTTACACCAAACAGCTGCACTACGAGATCAATCACGACTTCTCCAGCTTCATGGGAAGAGGATAATGGGTATCACTACCCTCAATGTCAAACAAATGTCTTTTACTACTTTAAAGAAGTTACAGTACTTGGGCAACATACACTCGTGCAGGGAGTTCCATTTGTTTTGTTTATTCAGCTGAACATTTCAGTGTAACTCCTGTACAGTTTGTAAAGGTTTAAAAGCAAAACAAAACAGATTAGGATGGAATGACATTCAATTGGTGACTTTATTCTATTTAATTAATACTCTGGCACTTTTGGAAGTTTTTAAACAAATACAAACTACCTTTGCTGAGTGCAAGGGGCTAGAGGCACAAAGACCATTATGGGATGTAGGTCTATACCCAACAGCAATACAACTCTCAGATCTAGGGTCAAAACTAAGTGACAAATTCCTTCTTCACAGAAAAAGCATGGGAGTATGTAATTAATACGTAACAGCAAACGTGTTTCTCACACGTGCCTTGCCAAGGATCTCAAGGCATTGTGCCAGTTTGGGGCTCTGTGCCAATAAAAGACATTACCTAAAACATTCTATTACAGTAACATATCATTAGAACAAGTGAATCGAGAATCTTACCCATGTAAGAGGGGGGAAAAAAAAAGCAGGAAAAGTGAGTAATATTCAAACAATTCAAACAATGCCAAACCTGCTCATTTACTGACAATAAATAAATAAAGCTTAAATAAAAATCTTAGCAAAGTGAGGCATGGAATGAGATTGTCTTCACGGCTAACGTACTTTGCACTTAGCAAATGCACAGACAGTTAAATACGAGATACCTATGAAGCACAGTGCCTCACAAGTTTACAAAATAGTCTTGAATATGCTCATGGGTTTGCATAAATATGGCCTTAAAAACTAATCAAATGCCTTCACAGATAACATGCACGATGCAGAGCACATAGTATGCATGCATGACAGCAGGAAGCAGTGAACTGACAAGCAGCTGTATTGGAGCATATACAGAGTATCTCCACATTTAAGTATAGGGAGCTATAAGGGAGTTCAGTGAACAGGGAAAAATAACAGTTGAGCCCTGTGCAACCCCTGGATTCCTGCTGACAGAGCAAAGATTAAGTTTATGCAAAAGATATTGAGTCAAATCACTACTACTAACTCTCAAAAAAGAGAGAGCACAGAGGGAGAACATTTCCTTGCTGCTGTTTCCCTTTGTACAGCAAAGCTTCTGCTCTTCACAGCAAGGAAGAGGCAGCTCGGATATATTCAGATGCTGTTAAAATATTTGATATAGACAGAGTTTAAATTGCCTCATGCATCATATAATATTGAAACAATATTGCCAATGAACATGGTAAGGACAATACAGCAGATCACTTTTGGAAACATAAACTCAGGAAGTTATCAAAACAAGTCAGGTAAATAAGCAGGCAGCAATACCAAAAACATTAGTGAGCTGTTTGGTCTGGGGAGATGGTGAGAAAAAGAACAGTATACCTAAAGAGGCAACAGGAAATCATCATTTGCTAACAATTCTGTAAGGAAGATGACAAGCTATGTATGCCACAGGTATTTATGTGAAATAAAATACATGACCCTCAGCCAGACATACAAAATTCATCATGTTCTTGAATAAATTATTTGTGTGGAAAAAACATTACTCAACCCATATGCACCATTTCCAGTTGTACCATTCCTTATATACTGTTTGCTGCAGCATTCACTGTGTGTGTAGCAGACCTATAGTAACCTGAGCTCTGAATACAACAGATGGTTAGTCGAGAAATGAGAGAAAACTCCTGTGATGCTTTTGTAGGAAAATCTGCAGTAACAGCTGAAAAATGAAACTGCCATGTCTGAGTGATTTGGTAGAATATTTTTTATCTCTCCAAACTTTTGTTTTCAATACTGCAATCCACGATGCTGTACTGTGACACAGTAAGCTTTAAACGTTCTTTAATGCTCACAGCTTGTTTAACTCTGGGTTTGTTCTCCTCTGCCAACACAGCCTAGCCTAGCCCAAACTGCAGCCATACCACCTGGCCTAGGGAGAGCTCTGTGACAGAATTAGGCCAGAATTGCCAAACTTATTTACAGAGATCTGGCTGGATGTATCCAGCCTCACACAGGAACAATCTGGCTGTGATCTCTTACTATTTTCCAGGTGAGAATCAGAGAGATTTGTCACCAAAGTCTGTAGAACAGTAACCATGTGTTCCAGGGGCTGTGAAACTAACAAAAGTTCATTTACAGCACCTATCCAAATATCTTTTCCAGAATATTTCCCTAATCATACCATTCAAACTATCAACGAACCAAGCCTTAAAGAAAAGCAGAGTAGGAAAATATATCATCTAAGCATTTTGTTGGATGAAACAAATCATCCAGAAAAAAGCAGAAAAAGACAGAGGAAATTAGGATGTTAGCTATTTCTCTGCAAACCCATGACAGTGACTCACAGTATCAATTGTACCAAATAGACAATTGTTGGGAGAAAACACGATCATCAATGAAACAAAAAAGCAGCAACAAAGGACACAAAGAAGGAGGCTGTGAGCTCATCACGACTCCTGTTTAAAAGAACTTCATGGCTGTAAACATCATGCAATTCAGTGACACTGTATTGTAAGCTGAAGGAGAGGTATAATTCCTAACATTTCATCAACTCTTATCTTTGGACCACGAAGATGTTCTTTGGGTGGAAGCTGCAATTTTGACAGAAATAAGGGCTTAATACTTTCTGGAAAACGTGGTCACAAGTACGAGTTTGAATCCTTAACACTCGCATTCCAGAAAAGCTGGATTTTGTGTGGTTGTTCATCAAAAACTGCTCTTACGCAAACCAAATTTTTGTAGGCCACTGAGAAGCAAAACCCTGAAAAAATACATCATGAAATTATCACAAGGTACAAATAACATCTAACTATGTAGAGGCAGTCTCTTAATTAAACCATCTTCTGTAATTAACATGAAATTCCTGTAGGCACCCACTTTTTTTCTGCCTTTCCTCTGATTTAATTTTTAAGAAAATCTCTTGCCCCAAATTCTATCAGTTTCAAGCACCTTATAGAAACCAGTGGGTAAATGTAAACAAGGTCTAATGAGCCATCAGCAGAGAACATCACAGCAGAATTACAAACTACAGGAGTGGGATTTAACAGAACTGAGACCATATTTAATAAAAAGCTTCCTGAATATGTTCTTAAACATATTTCCATTTTTAAAATGTCACCACCTATACCCTGTAGCATAATATGTGAGCAATGCTTTTAAAAGCGTTTACCTCTATGGAATGCGTCACAGTGCTGATTATAAAAATTTGTCCACCACATGCAGCCCAAATGGTCTCCTCCATCACAAGCAGACTTCTAACAGGCAGAACTCCCAATTTAACTATCTTCTGAGGTTCCATGTTCCATGTCCCATCTTCAATAAAAAAAGAAGAAAGGTTATACACAACCAAATGGTGACCTTTGCTTTAAAACAGTTATGAAAAGCTCACTGCTTCAATTTCTGCAAGTTGCTACTTCTCATTATGCCGTGATTTACATATGGTTAATTTTAGCTTCCAGGGTAAGTTTGTAAGTAAAAAACAACCTTAAGGGGAAAATCCAAAACCAAGTACTCATATATCTGTCAAATTTTACCCAGATAAATGATAATCCAGGAATATCACATTGCTGTTCTGATACAATTGCTTTCCTTTCCAGAGGAAATATAGTCAGAAAGCCATGGCTGACATAATTGTCTCCAACTCAGAAGGACCTCACAACCAACTTGTTTCAAAATGAATCTGTTTCCAACTAGGAGAGAACCATCTTTCATGTGAAAAGTAGTCAGGAAGAATTTTATGGTAGGCTCTAATAACTTCAGATGACTCTCTAAGAGCATACTGATGGAATGCACCTTCCTGTTATTAGATGTTTCATTTCAGAAGGAAATTTTTTTTTAAAAATTGAAACTTGGTCTTGTGCTGTATCTTCACTTTTCTTACTCTTCCCCCTAATTATAAAACCCACTGTGTTCTCTTTGGACTGCATTTAGCAGATCTAAATTAAATTATGCATGTGTACGTGGCACAATCAGTCATTCAGAGAGGTCCTGGTAAGAACTGCATGCTTCCACCTACTGCTCTGGTCCCTCTCACTTACCATCTCTTTGAAACAAGGACTAGCAGAATATTTATCCCCAAATTTAAGAGCCAGCAACATGAGCTTTGTGAAATAGTTCTAACTCTATATTTTGTATATACAAATTGACATATTAAGTCAATAATTTTAACGCTTTCATATTATTTTATGTATTCTAAGTGCTCATTGAATATAGTCTCAAAGATCACATTTCTATACATTACAATTTATTAATAATATAAAAATCTGTTCAAAGTAACTGGGTTTTACAATGAGATAAAATATATCAAAAACGCACCATCTCCTTATTTTAAAGTCTTTTTCCTGCACAAGCTGCAGAAAAGTTGTCTACTTTATTGGCACTGGTTTCAACTCAGTAAACACTTAAATTTTGATTGATGAGACCAAAGTAAACACATCTTTAGTCAAGCACTTAAGTACAAGTTTTTCTTCTCCCTCCTGAAAACAAGTGTATCTTCTATTATTTGCTTAGGTAAAGGGAGTACAAAATTTCCTGCTTCACCAATAACAGCAGCAACAATAATAATGAGAAGCCTCAGTTCTGGAGTACTTCTCAATACATCTGGCACCTGTGTGATACAACCTTTGCTGAGTCATTCTCAGGATGTGACTCTCTTCTGAAAGCAAGTTTGTAAAAGTGACATTTAGTTTCAGGCTGTCAAAATAATTTTCATTATTTTAGCTTGCATTGAGAAGAGCGCTTCCAGTTATTAGGCGCTGCAAACTCTCCCAGCAATGTCCAAGTCACTCTGTGTTCTCTATGACTCATATGTACCATTAGTAATAAATGAATTTCTGGAAAAAGCTTCCATTCTCTAGCAACCACATTATCCTCAAACCAAATTCTAAAGTGGAGGCTGCCCACACTCTGTGATTGCTGTAACCACTGCAGGCAGTGCAAAGCCTTCGGAGAGTGAAGCTGCACACATGTGTGTCCCAGTTTTCCTAGTGTAAGAGATACTGACTGCAGAGATTGTAACAACAACCTGTACCATTCTTGGGGTAAGCCCAACAAAATTCTAGTACTTTCTCACTGTCTTTTCTGAAGGATAAAGACTGTGAGTGTGGGCAAGGAGCAGATATGCTGAGCAAAAAGCTCTCTTTACTTTTGTAGTTATATTTTCACACTGAAAACCACAATGTACAGACAAAACTTCATAGAACTCGACAACTCTTTCTCTTAAATACATTCAAGCTGTGCATTAATTTATATATAAAGCATAGCTGATATTGAAATGACAGGTGAATACGGATTTTCAGGATCTCAACTGTGGACGCAGATATAAATTTCACTTAAATTTCATTTCAAACGAAGGTGTTCCTTTTCTTTACATCTGGACCTTTATGCCCTGAAGTTCCATGTAACTCCTCAGATGACTAAGCATTAAGCTTTATTAATAATTTTGTTCAAGTCTTATTGAAAATTAAGAAGGTAAGAAGGTGAATTTAATACTATCAGTGCTATGAATAACATTAGTGTTATGAATATTTCACTCAATACATATGCCTAACAAAACTCAGTTTTCACAAAACCATTTGCTGTTGGTGTGTGTGCTAACATGGCCCAGTTTGAGTTCAATGGGACTGGACATATAAAAAAGGTGAGAAAGAGACATGATGTCTTTCACATTATCATGACTTCATGAAAAAGGAAACTGAAATCCCACTTGGTGTATCAGCACAGGAAAAATTCAAAGCTACCACACTACACATGTAACCATAGTCATGTGATTAGGCTAGTCTCTGGTACTTTTTAATTTATTCCTGCAAACATTGCTGTCTTCCAGATCAGACAGCATCTGAGACAGATGAGGGAAAAAAGGGGTAGGGAGACCCTCTCTGGTAACTAGGGCAGTATATAAAGGATGTCTCAGCTGTGTTCTGGTCCTGCCCTCAGTGAATGATTAATTAATTATACAAAGTGGAATTGCACCAGGAGGACAAATTAAGCTCTGTGCATCTCTCTCCTCTCATTTTGTGTCAGCCAGGGGAATCTCTTGAGAGTGGGAAGTATGGCTAAAAATCCTCTCAAGCAAGGCAAGGGATTAAGCCTGGTAATCTGACATACTTCTGTAAATGCTTTAACCACGGGCTGCTGGCTAAAGTGAGATCATCACTTCATTTTGCTGACCAAGAATTTTATCACCCATCTCCAATATGGAGCAAGTCTGTGTCTAGTTCACAAGTGGCTTAAGATTACCAAAATCACACTTTGAAGAAAACATAATACTCTCCTTGCCTCTCTCTCCAGATCTCAGCAGACTCTGTTCAATACCTGCCTGCACTGACTTCATGTTTGACGCTGGCTGTTTCATGTTATCTGTCTGATCCAATGTTCATTGCTTCTAAGATCTAAGTGAAAAGAAGCATTATCTCTATTCTACTTGTGTAAACACCTGCAGATTCAAGACATACTTATGAAAGTAGTTCCAACAACTGGCACTATCCATGTACTTAAAATTAGTCACAGCACTTGAAAAAAGGAACAGTCTTGTTTGATGCTATAAAATCTTTTGCTAGTTACTAAGTTTATTTTTCCTAACAAAAAGGAAAAGAAGCAAGAAATAGTAGCCAAGATAAAACTTTTGCCAACAAAATCTCAAGATATACTATATGAATTGCAGGTACAGCTGTTTGCAGTAATTAGATGTGTCTACAAAATCTGGGAACAAGGTCAAATATAGAAATTAATCTAAGGACTTTCGGAAATTAGATGTCATATATTTATGTTGTATGGCTGATATTTGCATATTAGATGAGTATTTTAAAAAAATAGAAGACAGATTTTATACTAATAGATCTGTGTTATGCCACTGTTTTTAATATTCTCTGTAAGTTCGATTTCTCCAGAAGTTACATGCTGTAGTTTATACACCAATGTTGAGCAGGATCTTGCAATGCACACATGAGGCTGTTTAGCTGCATCAAATTAAGGTTTCTTATGTTCCTAAAATATTTCTAAGACTTTAACATGTAAGGACATTATTTCCATTTGTGCATTTTGTTATTAGTCTTGTGATTTTTATGAATTTTGGAAAATCAGCTGTCCTTCTATTCACTCAAATTTAATCAGATAGGAAAAGTTTTAAAACAATGTTCACTTTATAAGACAGAATGCTGGCTATTTAATATTTGTGTGGTTTGTTTCAAAAACCTAATGAAGGAAAGTAATATTATTTTACAATAATTTATAAGAATAATATTCCTATTTTTAATTAATAAATAATTATTAATATTTAGTAGTTTTACTAATTATAATTAATTGGTGCACTCTGGTCTTCATATGAGATAACCTATAAACATACAGTTTATTTCCTCAGAAAGTCTTTTCCAAGTTTGTAGTAGTTTTCCCTTGCTTTATGCTTTCAATCAAGCTAAACTGAACAAGTTTTCTTGTTGACAGCTTCCTCTCTTGCTTAGCAGCACTACTGATGGTTTCAACAGAGCTGCCAACACAGCCCTGGGAACAGCAGTTCTTGGTTAATTAGTGCAGTGGAGCACAAACATTTTTTCCATCACATGGTTCACAAACCAGCAGTGTGGAGGAGTAAAATGGTACCTACAGAAGTAAAAAGTTTAGCACATTCCTGATCACTTGCAAACAAGATGAGACACTCAGGTCTGCTCTTCTAAGCAATGTGTCATTAGGAATGTCCTATACATGCATAATCATTTTTTCTCACATACGCATCAAATTCTTCATGCTAAATAGCTGACAGAGCTCTTCCTAAAGTTATAGAGAGGGGTGGTGCAAGAGGTCCTGGCATGAGATACACAAATAAGACTGAGAGCAATGTCAATATATTTCTGGTAATGAGTATTATGTGACACTGCCAAGATAACAGTATTTTATCTCTTTTTCAGTATCTCTGCTCTAGTCTTCTCCCTAACAGCTTAATGCCACTCATTTTTTCATAGCAATACCTCTCACAACATCTACTTTAAGAGGCAATCACATGCCACACATGCACTCTTCAGACAAGCTGGAGCAGTACATGGATCCACTCAAGCTCTGACTTTGACATCAGTGTTTTACATTCCACATATTCTTCCTTTCCACAGTCTGTCAGAGGACACAAGTGTCTTACCAAATCCATCAAGGTATCTTGCCAATGAACTGACTTGCTACTCCTTCACTGTTGTAACTGTTTCCCCTTACTCTTGTATTTTCTTTCCTTTGATCACTTTCCTTGATATTAATTCTCTGAAGGTGCTCACTGATTAATGTCATGAGGCCTCTTTAGACAGGTAAGTCACCAAAACTTCTGACCAACTTCAGAGCTCCCTAAGTTTTTACCAGTCATGTCTCTTTGAAGAAGATAAACTTCAGTTCTGTGCATGGCCAGAACTGCCTCAGCTGTTGATTATTTCACCTGACCAAACTCTTAGCTGAAACTACTAATATATTAATTCCTCTACTTTCTGCTGCAATCATTCTGAGTTTTTATTTTCTTTTTCCTGCTTCTCTCCGTACTCTTTACAGGACTTCAAGGAAAGGAAATGTCCATCAATGCCTAGATGAAAGGAACTAACAGAAACTGACTACAGTCTATCAGGAACAATACACCTGTATTACATAAAGATTGTGATTTCCCTTTCCTAAGATACTTTTGTGAATGAAAGTCAAACACGCGCTGACCTTTTTTGCTATTACATCACTCAGAAAACACATCTGCTGGGCTGTCTGCAATCATCACAAAAGGGTTTTGTAATGTTTTTTAAACAAAGACAATACAATGCACTTTTTCCTTAATCTCTTCTGTTTTGCATGGAAATATTAGTCCAGTCTGAGGCAAAAATAAAATGCAGAATTTTTCAGACTGATAACTCTGCAAAACTTCATAGACCTGTAAAGTAAGTTCTAAACATACAAGGTGTCAGAAATTTTGCAATCTGCATTACTCCCATTAATATATACAACCACATTTAATTCACTAGTTGTTTCACAGTTCCCCAAACAAGTCTTCTCACACACATAAAATTAAGGATTATTGAAGATAATTAACAGGGGTACTATTTTTAGGATTAACATATTAGCTGACCTACACTCTAGTTTTCTGTGGTATTCTTCTAAATCACCATGTTAGCTCACATTTAAGAGCCAAGTAGATTTTATGGTATCATCACCTCATGACTTTGCTTTTAGTTTATGTTCAAATACATTAAAGCTGAAGTACTTTTTACCTCACATGTGAAAATACATGGATACAGAGGTGTCTCAGTAAAACATGACTACCCTCCAGAAAGGTAGAAATCTCACTGTGCACCTCCAATTCTCCCCCTAACCTGGCACTTGTTCCTTGGTTTACTGTACAGACTTCTCAGTTTCCATTCTATACTACTTCAAAGGAAGACTTTCTGCAGCCAGAGAGCACTCTGGATGCTGTTGAACTGACAAAGTTCTCTAGGGAAGAAAGTCAGAAGAGAGCACTGGCTGTCTGTAAACAAGCTGGATATTTATATGCATTGACCCATCTGAAAACAACTGGAGAATTAGAGCTATTTGGGTACTGAAAAACCAATGACACAAATAATGGATCTTTGACTACATAGAGTAAGACATTGAGCTTCAATAACTGAACTGATCCACCACACTTTCTGCCCAGAGGGGAAGACAAAAGGCCCACAACTCCATCAGATTCTGTGAGATATATTTTCATCCTAGAAGAAAGATTATCCTTTTTCAATCATGGAATCCCTAACAGGCTACACAATTTTTTTCCTGTGCATCTCACAGCATTTGTCCTTCTCAGGCTTCAAACCATGATGTGTTGTAATACAATGACATATTTCACGTTTACTTTTAAATCTTCTCTTTAATCTCCTTTATGACAACAGACCAAAACCCAAGCTGAAGTGCATGGCTGGAAAGTAACCCCCTCTGTAGAACAGAAGGCAACCCTGCTGAATGGCACAAAGCTCCTCAGAGGTTGTGTTCTCCCTCCCTCCCATTTCACTGCTTGGATTCCTTTGTTTGGTAAATAGGTCAGTGCTCATAAAAACACCCCTCCAGGGCTGCCTGCCTCACATATCACAGCAGCCAGCTATAAGGAAGATGGGAGCAGCTGAATCACACAACTTCCATGGGGCACGGAGAACTGAAATAAGCCACACTGACCAAGCTGTAAGGAAAGGGACTACAAGATTGACTGACAAGAGACAGAAAAATATGACTGAGTATTTCCCATCTCAAAGCTCAAGCGATCCTGACCTAGACTTTGACAGGCTCTATTAACATTTAGCTGCCCAAAACCAGTGCCTTCAGAAGAAGATAAACAGGGGATGCTACGATTCTGGTCAATGCAACAATCTCCAGCTCAAAATGCAATGCTGTCTGGTTAACAGCTCTGCCCCATTTTTAACACTCTCTGTAGATATGCAACCCATGCATCCTTTCTTAGGTATACTGCCAAGGATGTCAGTTGTGTTTTTGAAGTGGTCTTTTCTGGAAGAAGTGACAGCAGTTGCAATCTTAAAGCAGCTTAAATATACCAACACCTTTCAGAGAAGATGATGGACTCACTTTAATACCTCTCCCAGGAACATACAGAAACTGCAACACCAAAAATGTTATGAGACTAGGATCAAGACCTTACTCCTGTGCCTCCAAAGCAAAGAAAATCTGCTATCTAGTGGTAAGAAAAGTTTTATTTTAAGGAGAACTGAAATCCAATGTCTGGCTTCAGATCAGAGACAACAGCTCAACAGGAAACCTACTGGGTTAAAGATGACAACTGGACAAAGGAAGTTTCTTTCCCAACACTTTTTTCCAGATCCTTTGTTGCTTGTAGAAAAAAAAAAAACCATCCTGTACCTTTCCCAAACAAAGTCTTCATATGATCTAAGAGTAGACATATGATTTGTTCCAAGATTACAGATACTGAATCTGATTCCTCAGTTGAGAGACAGGTACAATTTAGTAGCCAAGGTACAGTGCCAGACAAATGCAGCTGAACTGTTCACAGGGCCCACTTCATTAGAGAAGAATGATGACCATCAGTATGCAGCTCACAAAAATAAGGCAGATCTCTGCTGGCTCTGCACTTTGCAAGGTTAGAATTTCCTGTGCTAACATGTCATTTAAAAAATTAAGTTTTCAAACCTTGAGCAAAGCCTCGTTGACTTTGAATTGAATTATCAGATATGTATGCAATACTGCAGGGAAGTTAGTGAGGTGCACTGGAGTATTCAGACAAGTACCTGAACCAGCTCTGGAGAAGACAGATGTGGTTCAGAAGAATTACCTGAGACTCTCCTTTATCCAAATTATTTTAGCCAATTATTTAGGTAGATGCAAAACAACCAGCTGTGATGCTACTAGAAAGAGGAGTCCCACCATGAAATACATGAACGGCACACATAGGAAAGTGCATACTGTACGCATCCTATTGGTACAGTAAAAAGGGGGCTGTCATTTTAAATGAGACACATAGAAATCTCTACCAAAAGGGGATTTTTGTCTTTCATAAACACCAATATTGGGTAGCTGGGAGGAATTAGCATTGTGCTGTGTAAATACTGCTGTTAGAACATAGACTTTTGCACTCTTGCAACACTGAAGACTTCAGGATTTAAGCTAAGTGGGAAAAATCAGTTTTCATATGCATGCATGGTGAAAGTGGAACAGTATCAAAAGTTCCTACTATCTTTCAAAAAGAGACAAGTCTCTTCACACATACCGGAAAGTGTAGTAACCTTAGTTCAGCAGTTTTACAAAGAATTTTTGGAAAATACAATAGTGGAAAACTGCTTCTGCCAAAACACACTGACATCCTCAGGATGCCATCAAATTATATCACTACATTACCTTCTGCTTTTGTGTAGATTGAGATGTTTCCATTTACCAAGCCAGCAAACAAGTATTGAGACCTGTATGTTAAGCTCATAACAGTTGATTTTTCAGGAGTGAAGAAGTGTTGAAGTCGAATTTTCTTTGAGCCTTGGCAACTTTTGTAAATAGAAATGCTATAAAAAGAAGCAAGAAAAAACAGACCTGTGAAATTATGCTTTACATAGTTCTTATCAGAATATGCAAAAGAGAGGTTTAGCATAAAATATTGGGGGGAGAAGGATTTTCTCCTTCAATTCTTGACACTCCAGAATGTCTGTGTAGACAATCTGCAATTACTTAACATTGACACATGACAACACTTTCATATCATCTTGTCTGCAGAAACAGTTATTCAAAAAAGAGACATAATAAAAATTCTGCTTGAAGTACTTATTATGAGTCTATCTAAAACTTTTATTAGTTTTAAAAAATAAATTAATATTACCTGGGGAATTAGGGAAAAGAAAAACTCACTACCAGACGTCACTTACAATTAAAATTTCCACAATTCCTATTGATTGTTACTCTGGGTATGTTAAGAATATTATTAAGTCTGGAATTAAATCACTAATTTCTGGAGATGGCATTCTCCTTGGAGAATTTTGTGCTCCTTCACTCATACTGGTTAGAAGCACCTTCAAAAATACGTGTAGTTACACACTTATTCCCTCACTGGCTCTAACCAGATCTGTTTGGTTACTGACCTGTAAGTTTGTAACATGTAGCCTTGTGCTTCAATATACATCAAGTGATGACTCAGTAGGCCATCAGTTCAAAGAGAGCAAAGTAATTCATGTCAATAGAAAACAGCAATATTATTTATTCACGTGACAAATCCTGCATAGTATCACAATGCAGAAGAATAATAGGTTCCTCTTTGCCATTCTGAAAATTTTTCAATACTTGAAGATTATGTTGCAACTTCACAAAAGTAATATTTGTATTTTTCAGAAATGATGAACTAATCCTCTTTAATGAAAAAGATGCCCTGCTCTAATTTAAATACCACATGGTGTAATTCACAATAATGTAGAGCACACTTTTTCCTTGATTTAAGTGGAAAGGATATATTGAGGTCACTGGGATAACACTTGGACACTTTTTAAAAAAGCGTTTTCTTGAAAGTATCTCACATAGTTTTTGCTAGTAAACCTAATGAATAAATCATACACATCACACCAAAAACAAGAATCACCTTCCTTCTTCCATGCCAAGGCAAATAGTAGGCACATTAGACATTTTAGTAAGAACATTTTCTGAGTCTAGAGCTTTGTTTTTCTCTTTCAGCTTCTCCTCCTCTGGTATGTAGACCATGCAGAGAATCCGTGATTCCACATTGAAGCACTCAATAACCTTGGGGCTGGAGCTTTGAAATGAAACTATTGCAATCTGGCCCATCTGATTAGTACAACTGCCAATCTGAATTGGAAAAACAAAAATTAAAAAAAAATTAGACCACAACTCATACCTGTTTCCAGCATGTACAAGAAGGAATGAGTGGAATGTTAACTGCAGAGTGCATCCCAAGTTGTATGTGTGAATATGAATTTTAATGAATTAAGACATAAGAAAATAATTCCGCACAAATACAAGAGATGTCAAATCATTATGTACGCAAAATTGCCTTGCACACCCACAAAGCAAGTTATATTTTGAAAGGAGGAATAATATTATGGCCTATTCTAATATCTGACTCAAATGTATATACATTATGTAATGCAATTACTTTAAGTATCCATGCAATATACTATTTTTGTAACCGGTGTTCCAAGTTGTCTCAGGTGTTCTTAAAAGAGGTAGTATAGCTGAGACCTGTTCTTTGCACAGTGAAAGGTCTACAAAGAAATGCTCCGTCCCCCAAAAAATAGTCTTGGAAATTGCTGATATGGTATCCTAAATTTCTCTCTGATCCAGAATTAAGTATCATCAACATGTCAATGAATTTATACTTTCTAGGGATTAGGGAGAGGTAAAATAAAAAAAGAGAATCTACCCAAGGAGCAGTAAATGTCAAATGTTTTTATATAGTAATTCTTTATGTTTTTATGAAAAAATAGCAAAGAGAAAAAGAATATTTTGTAGCAGTAGAAAGATTTAATTGGCATATATTTGCAATGACTCTTTACAAGTGGCAAAGACAAAAAGAAATTATATGGGTCACCTTGAAAAAGGCCACTGACGAAAGCTATTTCTAACTTTTAATTCACAAGGGTTCCCTTAAAATTTCAGTACTGCGGTAACTAGAAAACCTACTGAAATCATTAGCTTGCCTTTTTTTTTTTTAAGAACAACTACTATCTACCTCACTTTTTCTGCTGGAATACTTGAATATCATAACAATATGACAGAGTAGGGTTTTTTCCTATGTACAGATTTAAGCAGATTATTTATGGCTAAAATATTCTTAAAATACAAAGACAGTAGGACAGCATGAGCTCATATGGGTTTTAGCAGCCCTTGTTATAAATTAGCACATAACTCCTTTCTGAATGTGCTCAGCAGTTTGGAATTCGTTCTGTGATGCACAAATCAGACACACTTAACTGACACCCTACAGAGAACAGCAAGGTCACATGGACAAATTACTGGCTAACCTTTATGGAAGTCTCTCTTTCAACAAACAAACAAAGAGGAAAAAACCCAACCCAACATTTATTTCCTATCTACATCTTGCCCAGAGTCACAAAAAGCAATGGAGAGAAACAGGAGTCAACCACCTTTTCAGCTTTTAAAGACTACACTTACCCAAAGAAAACCATGTTCCATAGAACAGGAATCTGACTCTGTTTCCCCAGCAGGGTATGGCTCAGGATTATAAGCAGCACATTCAATCTTCAAAGAGAAGAAAAGAGAGCTGTTACATTAAAAAAAAAAAAAAAAAAAAGCCTGTTTCTGTCTATTTTTGTTTGTAATTAACTAAAGCATTTAAGGATATCAAAGAATCTCAAAAAGTAAGGAGTCAGTTAAGTTCATTCAGCTTCCCATGGGCAGGGTCAGCTGCATGGGTATTGTTCCAACACATTCCTTATCTACTCCTACAGACATTCAAGGCCAAGTACTACAAATTCTCTAGCTGATCTGCTCAAATGCTTCATGACTTTAAGTTTTTCCAAGTACCCAGCCTAACACCATCCTTGCTCTAATCATTAGCCTCTCATCTCAGACACCAGGTACTTCTCTCTTTTCTGCAGTGTCCTTTTACATGTAAGGTTGATATATGTCATGACCCTCCTCTTCATTAGGGTTAATTAATATTATCACTTAATTAATTACATTTAATTTTTTTTAATTCTTGGGTTTAAACTTATAATTTTTCCAACTGGCATCTCTCCAGCAGATGTATCAGCTTCATATATATACTTGAGAACTTTCTCACCTGAACACACTATTCTAGCAGAGCTGGTAGCAGCACTACACCATGGTTACCTCTTCACAAGCTTGTTTCTACACATCTCATGGATTATTTGCTCTTTGTAACAATATTACATTCCTAACCAATCCTTAGCTTGCTGGTCTATAAAAAATTACTTTAAAAGACCTTCTACTAAACCACCTCTTCAATGTGCACTTGTGAAGCTCCTGATTTTGCCCTGAGCATACCATTTGTCTGTCTTGCTGACTGTCATCCTTTTTATTTTTCCTTTTTTCTCATCCTCAAATTATTTCTCCAGGTGCTTTACTCATT
This sequence comes from Atrichornis clamosus, assembly GCA_013400975.1. NCBI lineage: Eukaryota > Metazoa > Chordata > Aves > Passeriformes > Menuridae > Atrichornis > Atrichornis clamosus. The sequence continues at coordinate 81,502 of WBMZ01009450.1, read as the reverse complement.
CTGAATGCTAATACTATCATCCATAATACCTCTACTCTCTTCCATGTCATGTCAGTAAATTAATGACCATTTTCATGATTTTATCATGCAGGCCCTTTAAGAAAAACCCGAAAGCTACACCAGACTCAAAATCTGTATTTAAGTCCATCCCAACTCTGAAGATCATTCAAGCATCAAGGATCTGAAAAAACCATTGTTATGACCAGTTATGGATTTATATTTTCATCTAAAACCCATGGCAGAGTTCCCTAAAGCTTATGTAAACACTTCAAAATATATAAGAGCAATTCATAACTGTGTAGAGAATAAAAAGGTTTCTAATGAGGTGTGAGACTACATTTCTACACAAGATTCTCTGTAACTCGCACTAACATTCTCCTCTTGGACATCAGTGTCCTTATGATTACATTGCAGTACTAGAGACAACTTGGTGAGTATTAACTTAAGACAACTTCACCATAACTAGCAACACCACCTCCCAACAGTGAACAACTGGAAAAAAAAAAAAAAAGAAACAAGCAGGCAAAAGTTAGGAGTTCCAAATTTCAAGTTTACTTCATTTTCCAAAGTGCAAAGAATTTTATAAGACTCCTTGAAGTCAGCAGGCATTACCAAGTGATTTGCTTTAGTAGAAACAATATTTATTCAGCAAAGCAATTCACTATATACAGATAAAAAATTGTAATAAATAGATGAGAAAAAGAAAAGAAGGGAAAAAACAGGAGTTATCCACGCCAATCTTAGCATGTCTCATGTAACATATGCTGAAGTTATCTAATTGTAGTGGTGATTTACAGTAGCTGTGACAATGAAATACATCACTTGTGAAAAATAAGACAGCCTGCATGCTGGCTATTTCCCAGGCTGCTTGTTAGATCTGTGTCACTTTGCATCCTGGTCAAAAGTGATGATATTTTTCCATAGTTAAACCCTGGTAATTTGGTTCTCAATCCTGACAAAAGCCCGGGATGTAAACTTGCTCCGATGGGAGAAACTGTTACAGGCTCCCTACACCACTGGGCAGCCTGAGCAGCACACAGAGCTAACAGGAAGGATTAGCCAAGCAAAGCTTCTCTTCCCCCCTTGAGCTGTGGCCTGAGACCCAAACTGCAGCTGAGGCTGCAGAAAACCACCAATAATACTTAAATGGTATTTTCTAGTGGTATCAAGGACTTGGGAGAACCAGGCATGACAGCTGGGCTCACACTCACACTACTTTAGAAGCTGCAGAACTGGCAAGGTTAGCCCAGAGCTCAGGCAAATACTGTCACACACTGTACCCTCCCGAGGTGACCAAGGCAAAGACCATCACCCAACTGCACAGGTGACAGACTCCTCTTTCCTTTCAAAACAAGAAGACTCTGTTCCAACTTGATTACAAGAGTTGAGCCTGGGCCTTCACAGCTCCTGGCATGAATTTTCAGAACTTACAAATGCCTAGGCTCTAAGGAAACACATGTATTTTAAGTTTCTGCAAAAAAATTAGCTGGTTATTTCACCAGTGGTGACTTTAGAAAGTATTCAATACAGAAAAAGCTGTTTAATAAGACAAGAATGACTATGATGGTGTGGGAAATCAGAGTTTCAGCAGACTTTGGCTGCTGTAAACCACAGTTCTGCTCTGAAAACCAGTATCATAGGAATGGATTATCTCAACACCATTGCACATTTCAACTGCATTTTAAACTACCAACTATTTTCCCCCAACATCCAGGCTTGTATACTCATACTTGGAGTGAAGCTGTCAGCTGAACTTCCCTCCTGTGTAGGCTGTTTTAGCACTGAGGGCCTGCAGACTTACCCCTTTGGGCAGCACCCATTCACTGATGTTAACATTGGGATTATGGCCATACATACACAACTTTATTTCCATTACTGTTTCTGCACAAGACTTACTGACTGATGGCCAATAAGAAATCCTGTGGACACACAGGAAAAAAGAGTATCCAGCATTCTTCACTTCCATCTATTGGTTTGGGCAAGCTGTATTTATTTTCATTATTAAAGCCAGTGGTCAATATGGCTTCAAACTGACATGTTACTTTAGGAAATAAAACATTATGACAATTTCTGTACCATTGTTCAGAACAGAATTACATTTTATATAAGAGTCCATAAAACACAATTTTTAAACTATTTAAAAAATATTGTTCTCTGTGCACTAATAAAAAATCAGCAATTTGAGACAGATTTAACATAGTCATATGAGGAAAGCACAGCCTTCATGGACATCAGATTCCTGCACTTTGTAAGCTATAGGTTACTCCCGAGCCCCAAACACGCACTTGAAAGCCTCAAGATCAATTTAAAATTCCCATCAGTTGTTTACACTGAGTGATTCACTTATATATGAAAGTGAATGTCATACTATATAAAAGTAAACACTGTGCTCCTTAGTTCCTCAAAGATTGCCTTTTGCATTCCTGTGACCCTTTAGGACCTTTAATTGCTAAAGATCTTAAACCAAGGTAGTAGTAACTCAAGAGAAGTAATAGGTGTATTTACAATATGTTATTCTTTGTAACATCATATAAAAATTCTGTTCACCTTAAATTCCTGTTGCTTGGCCATCATCACTGGTATGTGTCTAACAAGTAGAGGATGTTTCTCCTTTTTGATTTGATTCCCATCATCTTCTATGCAGAACCAACCTAACAGGTTATCCTCCGCTGCAATGGAAAGAACAAACATTAAACACTCCACAATACTTTCACTGAATAAGCACTTACACCTCTCTACACGAACAGGAAAGAATTCTGTTAGGACTAGTCAATACAGATCAGCCTTTTCTTATGCCATGGAGTCATAAATGACAACAGAAAACTGTGAGCAAAAATTCAACTGAGTAGATTACATACAAACTGAGAATGAAAAAAAAGAACACCTTCACTAGCAAAATGTTAAGGGTAGTGATCTTGTAAATCACGTAGACACATCAAACCTCTTCTCAGACCCTAGGAAATCTGTTTATCAAACAGCATTTCTCTGCCTGTGTAAGTAACAGCACTACCTACTGCTACTTCTCATAATTATAAGGATCCTCCTTCTGGAATGCTGGAAACAGCCATTCTCCCTTCTTTTTTCTTTGCCTGACTTCAGGGAGACACCACAAAAGCACTCTATTTTGACCATGTGCTGGTGAAACTTGCTTTTGAGCAAGTTAATGTTTCTTAACTTAGGCATTCAAAATTCCAGGTATCTTTGGAAACCTATTAACCTGTCTACCCACAGAAGACTAATAACATCACAGGACAGCATATTCTTTATTGCTCTAACTTAGATCAGGTTTATTTGTGTCGATTTAGATGTTACAATTAGTAATTAATACCAGACTTCATTAAAATACTGTAGAAAATATATTCCTTCATAATGAATGCCCCATTTTATCTATGACATTATCACTCTGTAGTGATACACAATCACTACTAGTCACTGTATTGCAATTTTAAACATCTGCAGACAAATTTTCACCAAAAAAGAAAAAATATTCTCTAAAAAATAAAAAAATTATACTGTACATTGAGAGCTATTTTAACTTGTTAGGAAATTTGAGTAACTAAGAATTACCAAGGGCTAGTTTAGCCATTTGTAAATTGTTGATCCAAGACTGTTTGATGGCAGGAGTAAATGTATTGAACACAGCTGTAAAGAAAGTTGGCCGCCCAGACCTGCAATATAAAAAAAAAAAAAAAGAAAAAAGAAAGAGAAAGCCACTATAAATGCATTGAGTATGAATACAGCCATGGATAGAAAAGCTGAGCAAATGAAATGTCATTATTTTCTAATACAAGGACTCAGCTCTGATATAAGCATGCAGGCTATTATATCCCAGATATCCATCTTCTTACACTTTACATGAAATGTTATGAGAAGAACACCCTCACTGGAGAAAGAATACAACAGTGACTGTACCCTATAGTTGTCACTGCTGTGGTTCCTCTCCTCCTTCTTGCATCCAGAATGCTGGATTGAGGAACAGGAGAAAAACTACAGTGCTGCTCTAGAACATTAATGCTCCCAGCATTATGGTGTAAGAGCAAAAGTCAGGGACTAACCACGGAGACAGAAGAGAGGGAAGAACTACAGATTCCCAAATCCTCCGTGGTGCATCTATGCCAAATACATAAGCCAATGTAGAAAGTTTTGTAATCAAGATTACTACTGACTTGTCCTGTTTTCCTGGGAGTTGCAGCTGAATTCTACAGCGATCGGCCGCTCTGATTTCATCTTCTTTTTTCAAAATCAGTTTTTGTAAACCTGAGGTCCAGTCATGGGCTACAGATTGGTTTAAGTTCTGAAAAATTAAAAAAAACTAAGATTCAACACCAACCTACCAGCCTGTTGGAAACAGGCCAGTAAGGTGATCCCTGCACAGAACAAACAATTCCTGGCACCTGGGCCTCAATTAGTCCACATTTTAATCATGGATAATTTAGCCATGTTTGTAGACACATTTCAGAAATATCTGCATAACATTTACTAAGGTTTTTATCTGATGATTTAATCTCACATTCCTCAGTTTGATGATACACAAATGATATTCCCAAGCATTTGTCAGATTAAAAAAATGTAAATTTGCCTCAGGTATATGCACAAACCTTTTACTTTATTCCAGCATCCACAAATTCTGCTTCTAAAGAAAATCTCATGAAAACATTGACAAATCATACTGACAATATGCTTTTGTTCAAATCTTTTAGTAAAAATGTTTACAGAGCCATCATGAAAAAGCCGTGTGGTTTAAATCTGTTTAAGATGCTGAAATAATAACCCAATGCAAGCTGCGTGTTCTGTCGCAGAGGGTATAAGCACACCTGAGTGATACAAAGCATCAAGACTAATGAGTACATAAAAGTACACACACTTGCCACCATCAGAATTCTATGAAAACTTAAGTTTTTTTCAAAAATAGAGAAGCTGACCTCATTCCTCAACTAAATCCTTGTTATTATCTTGCACACATCTACCTGAAAACAATGACTGAATTTTAAGTTTTCAAAACGTACTTGGCTCTGACTGTCAGTACAGGCAGAAAGGTTTTGTATATGGTAATGGGTGAATGTCTTAAGGTATATCTGTGCTATACATATTCCCAATTATACAGAAGAAATTCACCTTCAAATACCCATGAAGCTTTGTCCAAAAGCACCATTTCCATAAGCTTCCTTCAGAGTACATATTTCCACAAAATGTTATGTTTTATTTAATGCTTTGACTCGGAAGTCAAAATGTATCATGAGGATCTCAGCTTTCACATATTCATACATATATACACATATTTACAACCCGTGGTGGCAGGTAGGAGTTAAAAATGATATGTAAGCATATATAAAACATATAAAAAACAAGTAAAAAAGCATTTTTTTAAAGTCTCAAGACTGTGGAAAACTCATTCTGAAATTTGGTGTTAAGTACTATATTTGATTGCCAGAAAATTAGCTAAATTAAAGGGATGTGAACAAAGCTAAAGCAAAATGATTTCAAAATTCTTCTGAAAACCCTTTTATATTTTTGTGATTTATACTCAGTTTTAAGTACAGTTTTCTCCCAGGATTATGAGCTTGGATGGGGATCAAGAGCTTCCTCCAAATAACCCTCCTCCTACTACCTTGTCTAACTGCAAGCATCCAATTTCTTAACATCAAAATGTAATTCTGTTTCCATATAAGCTTATCAGCTACTTAAAAAATGCACACACTTGTAGTATCCACCTACACTTAAAAACAATAAAGAAAAACAAGATTAGAAAGACAGCTGTAATCTATTTATAACACTAAACAGTTAAGAGTAAATGGATTAGTAGAGGTAAAAATTATTCTACTCTTTGCACAGAGAACTAAAGAATGTCTTGCATAGACCCTAAGGGGAGACAATTATGCTACTTTACAACATGAACAGACTTGTAAAATAAATCCAGCTTTATTTATTACCTGATAGTTTCCTTTAAGGCTGCTTATTAATTGACTAATTTGACCAAGTACATTCAAGTCATGTAAAAGGTTCTGCAGGTCATGGTACAGTTGCCCTGGTCCCATATAGAGCTTGTCTAAAATGAATAAAAATGTCACGTTATACATAATAAAAAGATGCAATTCTCAGTTGAAGGAGGAAAGCATGACAAAGATAATATTACCATACATTAAGTCTAAAAATCAGAGTGGTTTATTTCTACATATATATTCAGTATTCCACTTTGCTGCTCCACCTGCTTCTAATGTCCCTGCAGAGAGATAATAGTGAAATGCATCCCAGGAAACTAAAGGCAGTAGCATGTATCACATACTAGCCTTGCACATACACGCATTATCATCGGCAATTCCTTTTAGATCACCTTCTCATTGCCTTTTTAGCTACAAACAAGATTCAAGCATGTTCATCTAGTACGACAGAGAGCACTATGTGCAGTCTTAATACCACACACACTAGAATTGTAACAAATATCAAAGTATCACTGGCCCCAAAATTCTCTTGCTGACATGGAAGTTTTGTTTAGCACCAAACAGTAGACTTGCTGTAACACATTAATTTAAACATCTTTCCTGGAGGTTGTTTTTGGTTACATGACAAGCAAAAAAAATTTATTTTTAGCTTTCGCTATAGTGGTTTAAAATCCAAAATTTGCTTTATCGATTGTGAGACAGTTCTGGATCATACATCCATATCCTATCTCTAACACAAGCCCACAGTTTCACTGAACCACTTGAAATTTTACTGCAATGATGCTTAAACCAAAACGGAACCTGTTCTAAGATCAGCAACAAATCTTAACAGCAGCAGAAATATTTTATGTTAATCATCAATATGTACATAGGTTTATAAGGGAACAGAAACTCAGAAAAAAACACTGGTTAGTAGGAGAAGGTGTCTATTTAAATGCACAAAGCTTGCAAACCCCTGCTAATATACTCTGACTCCCAGACATGATGTTAGGACTGGAATGGCTATGTAATTCCTTTGGAAACAACACTCACTCTCCCATAAAAAAACCCACCCTGACTCATACAGAGTCATCATGTTTCCCTTTGGCTGAATGACAGGAACAGGGCTAGATTATCGTTCCAGGAAACTCCTGCAGATTCTTTAGCCCACGCAGTGTAGTATCCAAACTATGGATCCTTCATCCTTACCACAGCTTTGGAAGCTAGTCTGTGGGCAGCAAACGCCTCTGGATCAGAAGGATTTCAACAGCCTGTTGGCAAGAACCGGGTCTAAACACAGTGCTGGCTCCCGGCTCTGCAGACGGATGAGGAGCAGGGACACGAGCTGTGCCACCCGGTCTGGCTGCAGGGGTGGTGGGTGCTGGGCAAGCTCAGCCGTCAGCACACAGCCCGCTGGCACCTCCGGCCCCTCCAGTCTGCTCCAGGGGCCAGGGTACAAACCAAAACGCATCAAACCAAACACAAAGCTGTCAGAACAGTCTAAGTCAGAATAAACATAAGAAATAAACATGTATGAAACTCGATTCTACTTGTAAAATTCATACATGTATGAAATTCTACTTAAATCAGTATTTTTTTGCTAGGTATCAAAACAACTATTTTCTAAAGACATTTTCCTATTTGGAGGCATTATACAGATAAAGGCCATCACTGAATATTTTTCTTTAATGTAATTCTTTATATTAAGCTGTGAGTTTGCCTTAAACCCTGAAAAGCATAAAATTTCAAGGCTCAAAGAAAATATTAACGATTACTTTATTTCTGAATTCTCCACTTCATGGCAGGAAAATGCAAGATAAACCTGAGATATTACGCATTCCCATAAAATTTCAAATTATTATTTTGCCTTTAAATATTTTGGTAAATTGGATCAATGAAATAAATTATTTCTGTGCACTGCACTTGAGCACCAAACGGGAAAAACAGTACTTTACTACTGTTTACCCATCCAGATAATAGACACAACTTTCATCCACTCTTCTTTGCCTGTTCTGAATGTTAATTAAAAGAACAATCCAGCCTTTCTTACCCTTAAAACCCAATTACACTGTAAGAAAAGAGAAATACATTTCTTTGTACATCATGAAAAGAAATGACTGCAAAGTAGATCCAAGACAAAGAATTTTAAAATTACAGTCAGTAGAGTATGTTTGCAGTTTTATTTACAAGAAAAAAAAAAAAATTGAACACTTTTCTGGATCCCCAGACTCCATACTTTCATTGTGGTATTTTCACTTTCTGCAACCCAAATACTTGAAAAACCTGCATCTGAGAAGATGCAAACATTTCTCTCCTTGTACTCAACTTTTGCTAGCTTACAACCTTTTTCTTGCCAACACCTACAATAATTGTAATTTGTTAAGCACCAGAATCACTAGGTCCTAGACACATCAAATAGTTGATTTTCATGGGGTCACTTGCAAAGAAAGGAGCAGGCCTGTGTTAACAGGAAATTTGGTGAAATCTAGCTAAAAGCCATGATAATGTGTGCTTGGCACTGTAAAGAACAGAAATGATATCACTCTTGCTCCAAATTTCTGTAAACAAAAAGGTTGCTTCTGCAAAACAAAATTTAGACTGAATATAAATAATTGTCAGATTAGTTTTTTGATAGAAGTCCAGTCACTTACCTGTCATTTATAAACTCCACTACTAAACTAACCAAACAGCTGCACTGAAAAAATTACTATGAATATTTTTGAAGTTTAGCTTTGTGGGTTTGAACCACAAGAAAATTTACAAAAATCAGGCTGTGAAGAGCTGAAAGTCTGTGAGGCTTCACTTGTACAGGATGGATATTTTCACTCAAGTGAATTACATTATTCTTAAATTATAAAAGCCAGGATCACTCTGTGTAGCTTAAAGACAGTTACAGGATATTTTGTTAATTATTGTTTGGAAAAGAGACATTAATGGAAATATAACAAGCAGCATCCAGGCAACTCCTACATGCTGCAGGAGTTTATGCCATATTTTTCAACTGAGGCCATAAAGCAAGTTTTAACTGCTTACAGAGATGGACTTGCCCTCTGCAGTATATATGTATGTATATATATATATATATATTTGTATCTCTCTACCATGCCTGATAATGCTCTTCTTGGAACTTCAAATAATCTCACAAATATCCTTGTTCCAGCCTTGGGAATAAGGCATAAATCTTGACTTTCATTCAGTAATTGTCACCTGAGTCTGTTTTGTCTGCATCATGCATATTTTATAAACTATTAATAAGTTAAGATAAAAAGGAGGCAGTAAGAACATCAAAGCAAATAAACTAACCTGACATCTGAAAGGCTGTCACACAGAAAAACCAAACAAAAGTTATTTTAGCCTCATTCATTAAAGACCATGTTCTTAGTACAGGAAAGGAAGCACAAAATCAAAACAGTAAATAATTAATGAGAGCCTGCTTCCATCCTCTAATATTCTAGAAAAGAAAAATGGCCAATTTAAGAAGAAATTTAATAGTCAAGGACTAGATCAGTAGGTATGGCTAATATCAGTCTTTCACGGAGGTCCTTAGTGGGAACAAACTGAAACATAAAAAAGTAAGTGGGCTTCAGAGATCAACAATGATGTGGATTTATCAGAAGTGAGTTCTCCAAAAACTGATCACTTGGACTGTGGTTTGGATAATGAGTTAGAAGTTACTGCAACTACATCTCTGAACTGTGTCCCGTAAGAGTTACTCACAGTGTCTTTTAAAAGATAATTAGCTTCTCAGTGTTTAACCAAATATTGACTACCAGTTCATCTGGCTAAGAATCATTAATGGAGGGTTTTTCTTGGGTGGATGAGGTGAGGGAGAACAATACTCTGTTCATCAGATGTTTTTCAGTTCACAGCCACAAACTGGCTGCTTCAGCCCACACATGTTCCCTGACCATTCAATAGATGGCTATTTTGGGGTGGGTGTTCACTCTTTTTTTTATCCATAGAGAGCGCACTGAAAAACTCTTGGATTAACTCCAAAGCAGATACACGGTTGGGTTTTTTTGTACTGTGAAATGTCTCACAAATGATAAAGCCATTTCCTTTTCATTTCTAAGTCACTGTTGCTAATTATCAAGCTCCAAAACAACTTCTTTTTCCTATGGGAAAAAACCCCTTCATGTGTTTAGAGAAGGCTCTCCCCAACTCTACACATCCTACGTGTTACAGTGTGCCTGGGCAGGAGAGAAGGCAGCACGCCATACCCAATAACCACATATGTGGCTTCAAAGGCAACTTTTTTGCATTCCACCTACAGATCAAGGGTGAAATCTTGGCCACGTGTAAGTTAGCAAGAATTTTTTTCATCAGCTCCTTTGTTGCTAAGATTTTACCAGAGGAATTCACGCCTCCCTGCAACAGGCAAGTCTTCTGCCAACAACCAGTAATTCATGCAAAAACCCAATTCCTTGCTCAGCATTAAAATGAAATATACTGAAGGTTAAAAAAGAAAACAAAACCACCACTTGGTTTAGAGGGAAGAAGGGAGGTTAAAGTTTAAATTGATTTTGCTGCTGTGTAAAACTGGGGAGAAGATTCTTCTTTTTGTAACAATTTCTTCTTTGGCCGAGATGCATTTGAGTGAAACACTAAACTTTTATTTTACCTGCTTGCTTCCCACTGTTATTCTCAGCACCACAGCTTAAAATTCATCAATTTTGCCTGGTTTGATGCTGTGGTGACTCAGCCCACTGTTGGGCTGTGGCACTCCAATGCCCATCAGACACTGGCCCTCCAATGGGCAGATGAGTTGGAGACGGAAGGCGCGTCTGTGGGCGAGGCCGAGATCTAAGGCACAACCCCCGGTTCCGGAAAGGTCGATGTTGTTTTATGTATTAGGATCATGAATATGTAGCTTCTTAGTTGTCTATGCATTGCTTTTAGAACGTTCTGTGTTACTCGATGTTTCATTGGCTGTTCCCTGTTGTCCCTCCTCTAAGCACTCCCCATTGGTTGATTTCCTGTGGACCCCGCCTACCTTGCTGTATCCCATTGGCTAGCCCTGGTTGCTCCTCCCCAGATAAAATGGCTTGCACAACCCTGTCCTTCAGCTTTTCGTCCCTGAGCCCTTCAGAGTAATAAACCTTTGGAACTCGTACGGAAAGTCCTCTCTCGCTTCCTTTGCTCCTGGGTGCTTGGGGCGGCAACATCTCAAGGCTTCTAGGTCTGCTGCCTGGGTCCTGGGCCAGCACTGCCCGACCAACAGCCAAAGACAGACAATTCATTCATGTCTGCAGGAAGGTCGCTGTAGCCTCCTGTCACAGGGACAGCTCCCCTGAGGCTCCACCAAGCAATAGTTTGAAGCAATTCTTGTAATTGAAACAGAAGCAATTTTAGCCCATTTACACCCAGGCATTTTCAAAGTCTGCAGGAAACTCCCTGGGTGTGGTTAAAGTCAGTTTAACTCGGTTTAGGCAAAAGTAGAATTGGGAAGGTTGTGAATAAATATACACACGCTAGACAAGTGTCTGTGTGCCTGGGCAGAGGGGGAGAATTCCCACCTGTGGCAGAAGATAACACTGCTCAGGATCACAGCCAGTAGCCACAGCTCTCTTCCTGCAAAGCAGCATCTGTTCCCTTGGGATTATTGTCCATCCAGTTCCTCTAAATTTTCAATTTGCACAGGCACCTCAAGCCTATTGGATATTATAATCCAATATGAACCGATCACACCCTATTCTTCCTTTTAAAGGATTATGAAGGGACACATTTACTTACCATAATGATTTGTTACCTGTAGATGTTTTCTACTAGCTCTTGCTGTGTGTTCTGATTCTCACTTGTGAATTACTATGTTATCAGAGATTTATGCTACTAAACAAGAAAAAGAAAGGGCTGAAATGCCCTTCTATGGGTGCAGACACCCATAATATAAATGTCTATTCCTGGGTAAGCAAACATAATGGCTGAGGTGGTCTCTTCCCACACTAAACTCCTGTTTATTCACAATTAGGAGGATTTCCTTCAAGTAATACTATTACATAAATTCAAATGTCATGCAAATAAAAGCCTCAGTCAATATACTCTCAATACTGCAACTATTTTTGCAAATATTTCTGTATTGTCTATCATGCTGAAATCAAATACTGTTAATAGATACACTGGTGGGTATCTGTTTTACTGCAAAGTAACTAATATTGACAACATCTGCCTTAAGTATAATCATAGTAAAGACCTTTTCTCCACATGGTTCAAAACTACAGTACATCAATACAAATTGTTTCAGAAAAGCTATACTGAAATGAAAACTGATGCATCATGAAAATTCAAGGTCCTTATGAAGATTACTTTGCTTCTGAAAAACAGAGCTTGAAGTCTGACTAGCGTTACACAAAATGGAAGATTCATGAACACTCACATGCAAAAACCACAGCTGAATCTGAGAAAGGCTGTTTTCCTGACTATAGTTCCAGTGTTACTGAGGAGTAACATAAAATTAATGATACGCTTGAAGAACATGCCAGATTTGAAGGCCACTCGGAAAGGTTGGTAGATCCCAAATTTGACTTGCCATTTGCAATCTGGTCTTTGAGGCTGAGCACATTCGTATTGCTTCCTCCCACTAAGCCATCTGTGTGCATCCAGGCAGCACACTGAAACATCAAGTGTTATGAAACGAAGAGATTTGGAAAAGATTCAATCCTCATCGTGAGCACAAAAATCAATGTTTTATTTGAAGTAAAATAGTCTCCTGTTCACTGAAGACCTTGATAATTCATATAAAGAAGGAAAACCAGAAACCATTAATAAGGCCCAAGATCCAATTACTGCCATCGAGGAATTCTTCCCCTATGCTTGGTACTGGATCCTGCTCCTGCAGACACACCAGTACACAAAGCACACCAAAGCCTTGCAGCTACTCTGCAGAAGAGAACAGATCAAGTAGAGGAAGAACATTCTTCTTTGGCAGGTGTAGTGGAACTACTTTTCTCAGTACAAACAGAAAAGGAGATCTCTATGTGGCATTATCACATGCAAGCTATCTATTTCAGGAACTGGAAAACAGAGTTGGTGTACTGGTTTTGCACAGCCTGGTTTTGGTAGCAGAGGGGCTACAGGGGTGGCTTCTGTGAGAAGCTGCCAGAAGCTCCCACCATCATGTCCTGCAGGGCCTATCCACGGCTGGCTCCAAAGATAGACATGCTGCTGGCCAAGGCCGGGCCAATTAGAAATGGTGGTAACGCCTCTGTGATAACAGAGTTAAGAAGAAAACAAAACAAAAAGTTGTTGCACAGTTTTAATTTCAGTCAGAGAAGAGCAGGGTGCGAACATGTGCGAGGAACAACTCCGCAGACACCAAGGTCAGTGAAGAAGGAGGGGCAGGAGGTGCTCCAGGCGCCAGAGCCGAGATTCCCCTGCGGCCCGTGGTGAAGGCCGTGGTGAGGCAGCTGTGCCCCTGCAGCCCATGGAGGCCACGGGGGTGCAGAGATCCACCTGCAGCCATGGAGGAGCCCACGCTGGAGCAGGTGGATACCTGGGAGAAGGCTGTGAGCCTGTGGGAGACCCATGGAGAGAGGGGCCCTGCTCCCAGGCTGGAGCAGCCTGTCCTTGGAGGACTGCACCCTGTAAAAGACTGCAGCAGTTTTGAGAGGACTGTTGACTGTGGGATGGACTCACGTTGCAGCAGTTCAGAAAGAGCTGTTGCTCATGAGATGGGCTCACACTGGAGAAGTTCATGGAGAACTGTTTCCCGTGGGGAGGGACCCCACGGTGCAGCAGGGGTAAATGACTCCTCTCCCTGAGCAGCAGGAGAAGCCATGGATGATGAACTGATCGAAAACCCTATTTTCTGTCTCCCTTGCGCCACTGGGTAGGGAGGTAGAGCTGGGAAGGACAGGGGTGCTGGGGAAGTGTTTTTAAGGGCTCATTTTACTTCTCATTATCCTGCTCTGATTTTGCTAGTAATAAATTCATTTCATATCTATAAGTTGAGCCTATTTCGCCTGAGACAGTACTTGATGAGTGATCTCTCCCGGTCCTTATCTCAACTCATGAACCCTTCGGTAAATATCCTCCCCTCTGTCCAGCTGCAGAGAGGAGTGAGTGAGTGGCTTTTGTGGGTGCCTGGCATCCAGCCAGGGTCAACTCACGACAGTTGGCAAGAAGATTATGAATATTGGAAATACCAGAAACACTGTTATTCATTTAGCAGTTGATACTGATGCTAAGTATTTGTTAAGTGTTACTCCCTTTCCCTTCGCAACCTCTCTTGTCCGGTGTCCTGGGTTGTTGTCATTTGCAACAACTGCCAGGTGCATGTTTGGCCCCTCAGACTGCAAGCTGGTTAGATAAGATAAGGGGAATCCTGTGGTGAGGTAGAGCCTCTTTTGGCTTCACAAAAGACACAGCTGGGAGAGCTTCCCCCTGAAAGCACCACCAATAATCACACCCATCCTGAGGGGGCCATCTCTGTTAATGGCCATCATGGACAATGGGCAGCTGTAACGACCCAACCGCCCAGAACCTCCCAAACTATCTTATCTCATCATTCCATTGGGAAATGCTCCNGACTGCAAGCTGGTTAGATAAGATAAGGGGAATCCTGTGGTGAGGTAGAGCCTCTTTTGGCTTCACAAAAGACACAGCTGGGAGAGCTTCCCCCTGAAAGCACCACCAATAATCACACCCATCCTGAGGGGGCCATCTCTGTTAATGGCCATCATGGACAATGGGCAGCTGTAACGACCCAACCGCCCAGAACCTCCCAAACTATCTTATCTCATCATTCCATTGGGAAATGCTCCGCCCTGGGGGAGGTACATGGACATTCCGGCAGGAATATAATGAAGCCTGCCTGGACCCTGGGACACGCTCTTTGGCACCGATTCCAGGAGCTGCAGAGGACAACTGCTCTCAGCCTGGACTACAACCACCACTCCCAGTGGTCTGCACCTACCACTCCCACTGGACTGCACATCCATACCTCTGATACATTCTCCCTGGAAATTCTGTATGAGTGTTAAAGCCAGTGACAAAGCAGATGAGGTTTTGTTTTTAGACACTGAACTACCAACTTCCTGCACATTGTGTTCTGTAAGCAAAGGCCCTGACAGCCCCCCCAGCACCAACTTCCTCCTTTTTGTGTCTTTTTACTTGCTCACTCATGCTGCTCCTGTTCCCATAGATGCATCAGAGAAGCATGTGGGCAGGTTTGATTTTCTTGTTTCTCCTTTATGAGAGCATTTTAACAGTCAATTGGAATTTGACTTAAATAGTAATAGAAAAACCCAAAAGCAGTTCTGTGAATCCAAAATCCGGGTTTATGACCTAAACAATTCCAGGGATCAATTTAAAGTTTGTATCAGAAAAGCAGACTTTCTGCCCTCTCCCCATTTGCTCTTTCACACTAAATCCAACTCATTATCTCCACATTGCATGCACCCAAAAAATCTGAGCAACCATAACTCAACTGCAGGTCTCCTGAGATTACACCACACTCTCAGGTCCAAACTACACAAGTCTTTGAGTGGTATCAGTCTCCAGGTTTGCAAATTTAAGCAAATGGGAAGTCAAGAATGATGTTAGAGAACAAGAGTTTAGTTGGCAGCCATCAATGAAAACCTGAGCAGCTACTTGCACATACCTTTGCAGTATAACCCTAATTTAGGCTTAGTAACCTACGGCAGAAAGAAGCAGCACAAGCACATATGTAGTGTAAGTCATAAGCAATAAATCCCCCAAGATTACTAGAATGCAAACTATTCAATTCAGAAATGGGGTAAGCAAGCCTAATTACCAATACAGTCAGGACCCATCATCATCAATCACCATGAAGAGCATTATCATAAACACGAAATGACATTATTCAGTCTAATCATACTTTAATCATGTAAGCACTTAAACATAACCTTATGTTCTTAATTATTGAAACTGATAATCTGAGTCTCTGAAACCCTTTAATATATTAAATTTATTATTCTCATTGCCATGTAAGACAGGAGTTCAGGTCCTAATCATAGACAAAGAACCAAATACCACATGCCACCCAGTACACAGAGTAGAGCTGAGAAACAAACCTTACAAGTCTGAACTCTGACAGAGTATTTTTAACATGCTTCACCTCCCTGTCAGTTGCTAATGCCTTTCTCTCAACTGATAGTTACATCAATGCCGAGACCTGTCTTGCTCATTGCACCAGATCTCAACACCAAAGAAACAGGTTGCACAAAAACTCTACCATCCAACCACAGAACTGCTTATTCACATATCCTGAAGAATGGGAAGATAAAATCAACAGCTTGCAACTGAAAATAGTGAGGTATTGAATTCATAGTGCTATACCATTTATGAATAACATTATGTAAAATTATGCAAAACCACTGAGGAAATGTAAAGCCTCTGAGATAGTGAGAAGTAGTTCATACATTGAGAACATTGCTTCAGGATTATATTAAACTCCAGCTAATCCTGACCGCACAGGGAATTTCAGAGATAGAAGGCCATAAATATTTTTCCTGCTGACAGAAGCAGCTGTACTGTATCAGAGATTAAAGCAGTAGGGAACATGACAGAGAAAGAAACACTGGAGCCCTGATACGCTGATTAGAGTGGACCCCACAGCCTGGCATGCCAATGTCACACTAGCCAGGACAATGGTCAGGGGTCTTCCTGGACTATGTACTGACTGCAGTTCCTGGCTCTGTTCCCATGAGGAAGAAAAAAGGCAGGAAGCAAAGACTTTAGAGTGAAAGAAAAGAAGTGCCATGGCTCTTTCTCTCACAAAGCTCAAAGGGAAAGTCTGGGGGCAGCATGGAGCTGGAAACCCCTGCTCTCCTAAGGAGGGAGAGGAGTCATACAGGATCTCTGGGATGCATGGGCACAAAGGGTGAGAGAGGAACTGGGTGCAAGAAGAAAAACACTGATATCAACAGGCAATGAAAGCACATGTGTGAAGGCATTTAAACAATGCAAGTACTGCAGAGGTCTTAAGACAGGTCTGCAGGCAGTTGCACACTGGCCAAGCTGTCAGAGGTTTACACTGGAGCTCCCACCACACTGTAACAACTTGTGGAAATTGTACTGTGAGGAGGTCACCTCCCTCTTTCATACGCACTAGCAAGGGTTCCATTAATTTTACTATTCTGCCTCATGATGTGGATGAGACCCCTGGCAACACAGAACAAGGTTTACAGGACGTGGATAACGAATCCTATAACCACTGTAACAAATACGAAAGGCAAAGAGAAGGATCTTATCCTACGTGGGTGAGACAAACATGTAACACCTAAATTTATTCCTTGCCTAATCCACTAGATAGAAACTTATATCCGCTTAACAAGTGAACTACTTAATGTCACCCCCTCTCTCATATGAACAGGCTTTTTGGCACTACATTTATTTAAAATCTTCAATCTTTCATTTGCATGTATCAATGCCAGTTTACATTTATGAACATATTACATCTCCTTTAGCGTACGGTATTGTCTTCAATAGCTTTAAAATAAAGATTTACATTATTAATCTTTAGATATTTCACAGAGATGAAAGCTAGTTCAATTAGCAAGTCATGCCACATCATTTTTTCTAAAATCTTATCACCAATACTGCCACTTAATATTAGTTTTGCTTCCTCTAGACAGTGTATTACCATTTTTGAGCCTTAGAGCAATCATAAAGTTGACTTTTTTTTCTTCCCCAATTCTGTATTTCTCATTAGACAAACCAGCAAAAAAATCAGCTTTAATGGCAACGGCTATCAGAGCAGCACTATCTCTGTTTTTGAGAAGAGCTGCTGTTTCACTGAGCAAGACGTTGACAGAAACACAAGCACACACTGATCAAACATCCCTCCCTGTTTCCCTGGCAACACACCGAGGCCTACACGAAGTGACTGCATCAAGCAGGAGGAAACTTGGAAGAGAGGAATAATTTCTACACTTCAGCATTGTGTCACTATTGTATTTGACAGTAAACAAACCTCAGAGAGATCAAAATCACAATCTAGCGGAAACAGAGTACAAATGTATCCCTGGAAGTCTGAACCAGAAAGGGAAGGAGCCATGATCTAGCAGTGCTGAGGTCTGCTCTCACTGACAAACTGTAAAACGGTGAAAGAAAAAAAACAACACTAAAACACAGCCATAAGCATACTAACCTGATTTTTCACTTTACTGTTATCTTCTATGTTCATCACTGAATGGATATACAGTACAGATGGATCTGGCTCATTTTCCCTTTCAGCCTTTAGACATATGGCTCAAATTAATGTTTCTTTGCTTAAGTAGCAATCTATGCTACGTCTCCTAATCAACATGACTGGCATCAGAACACTGCTGACAGGTGCTGTTTCCCACCCAGACATGGCCGGATGCTTGGCCCTCTCCCTTTGGTTCTAGAGAGTCTCTCTAGTCTGGTCTTAAATAAAAGCACTGCAAAAACCTTCTATAGCTCTCCCTTTTCATTCTCGGAACCCAAGAACAGGTAACTGGGGATGGTTGCTGTTGCTGCGGCACCAAACTGGCATTTGCCTCAGCACAAGCCACAATTCACAACCCATCAACAGTTTGCATAAAGTGCTGCAAACTCCTAACATGTGCAAGGAGTCCGAGAAACTGAAACTCTGGCCAGTCTATTTGACATTTTCTCCTATATTCCCATTTAAAGAGCAGTGAAATACGTGTATTTGCAGTGATTTTATGTCACATGGATGACTTGCAAGGGAAGGTTGATTTCTGATTCTTCTCGAGGGGAAATACTGAACATTTTGGTAAGAAGATACAAATGTGACTTTGCCAATACTTTTCATATTTTGGAAGGTGTATTTACAATATTTCATATTAATATGACATATTAAAAACCAAATTGTATTCACTGTGCTTTCACCCATCCTCTTTTTTATCCTAAGAGTACAGGTAGCATTTAGCCTTCTTGATGCCCTCTTTCTGCATATTCAATCCAACTGGAAATCTGAAGAGGTCCCACTCAACTGGAAGCTGGCAAACATTGTTCCAAGGCAAGGATGACTGTAGTAACTACATGCCTGTCAGCCTCACTTCAGTGCCTGGTAAAGTTACAAGGGTTATTCTGGGAGCTAGTGAAAAACACTGGAAAAACAACTGGTCCCAGCCAAAATAAGTTTGTAATGGAAAAGTCCTGCTTAACAAACTTAATTTCCTTTTATGACAAGGTAACCCAGGTAGTTGATCAGGGGAAGCCAGCTGATGTCAACTTTTTGGATTTCAGTAAAGCTATTGATTTGAGGTCTCTCACAGGATCCTTCTGGACAAAATGTCCAGCACACAGCTGGACAAACACATCATGTGATGGCTGAGCAACTGGCTCACAAGTCAGGCACAAAGGGTTATAATGAATGGAGTGACATCAGGCTGGTGACCTGTCACTAGTGGGGTTCCACAGTTCTCCTCAGTGTCTTCATAAACATCTCCAAGGAATACTAAGTTTGCCGATGACACTAAACTGGGAAGAGCTGTCAACTCCCTTGAAAGCAGAGAGGCTCTGCAGAGACCTCAACAAATTAGAGGGCTGGGCAATCACCAACTGCAGGAAGTTTAACAAGGGAAAGTGCTGGATTCTGCACCTGGGATGGGGCAACCCTGGATGTATGGACAGACTGAGCACAGACACTGGAGAGCAGCCACACAGAAAGAGATCTCGGGGTCCTGGTCAATGGCAAGTTGAATATGGGTCAGCAGTGCCCTGGCAGCCAGGAGGGCCACTCACATCCTGCACCAGGTACAGCATCGCCAGCCAGGTGAGGGAGGTGAACTTCTTACCAGCACACATAAATCAAAACCAAGAATATACAACTTCCTGTTCACACAGAGAATATTCCTCTGTTCCTATATTAATTCAACTTTTCTATACCATGAATGCGTGTGCTTCTACATATGGACTAACTGGGAAGAAGAGAACAGCAAGAGCCTACTACAAACAGTACAGGGATTTACTAGGGAAAAAACCCTCTATCTTGCATACTTCTGCAAACGGTTCTACAGAAGAAAATTAACACATCAAGCTTTTGGCACACATAATTAAATAACTGCTTCCACAGAACTGTTCAGTTGGGGTGTCAGAGACTAAGGCAAGACTAACTTTAACACGTGAAATGAGAGTTTGACTAATTTGCTGAGAGAACTGATCCTGATAAACATACTGTTTTTTCCTGAAGATTGAGAATGTGAAATGTTTTCTGGTTATTATTTCAGGAAGCAAACACAAGTTGTAATTGCACTCCACTAGGAAACAATATTAGAATCATACAAATACAAGACTCTGCCAAACAGCTGAGACCTCAATCTTTCTCCATGTTCATAACTACAGAATTCAGTCTACTACTAGTGCTACGGGAGAACAGCAGCAACAGGGCAAGAGCACTTCAAGGATGGGGCAGCACAGCAGAGTACACTCCAGGAAAATTTTCCTGCTTTCTCCCACAAACCCTCAGGCAGAGTTTCTCCTACCAAAATACAAAGGGCTTAAACAAAAAAAAAAAGACACAAACTTAACAGCCCCCAAATTGTTCTCCTCTAGAATTCTGAGACAAAAGACTGCTATGCAAAGCTCAATGGGGTAGAAAACTAATCATTGATGATTTTGCCAAGTGAACACCAAGTTCACACAGCCCTTGCTTTTCATCTTAGAACAGTACTCAAGCACGTCTTTGATTTATACATACTCATAAAACCCTTCAACCTTTCAGTTGCATATTACAGACTTTACAAGATTAATTAAAATTCAGCTATTAATTCAGCACCCAAAGTAAAGTTTGCATTTTTAAACTATACTGTCTTTTCTTGCAACATCATAGAAAACTGAAAGCACCAACTGCATTTAGACAGCAATAAACAGCAAGATACCATTATGACAGTTGCCTCCTCATAAAAAGGATTTTGGCTGAGAAAAAAGTGCCATAGTAAGAGAAATGTAAATAATAACCAGTAATCCTCGAAAGAACACAACCTGAATCCATGAAGAATCCTTGCTAATCACAGCAGTAAAGTGAGAACACTAACCTTACAGGAGTCAAGTACTCAACCTGGCATGTGGCAGATACAAACCAAATTTCTCAGTCCTGCAGAAATGCAAGAGGTGATGCCTTTACTACTTAATGCTTTTACACAGAATCACCATTATTCTGTATCTTTCCAGTACCCACAAACTGGAAATGTGAGCTGAAAATCAGGTCTGAGAAATGGTTTTGTTTCTCAGGATTTTGCCTGCAGCATCCCAAATTGTTCTTGATCATTAGATTTTATTAAAACCACATACTATGAGGCCACTGGGATTTCATGTAATACTTTGAAAACAGAGGGAGATATAATTTTATGATGACTGCAAAGATACAAAGTTTCAAGCAAAGTAGACATTATTTCTGTTAGCACTTTCCAACTTGTAGTAAACACCCAATAGTCTCACCAATGATACTATCATACTGAAGATTGTGTCATCATCACTTCTAAAATGCAGCAACTTGGTGGGTGCAAATAAACAAGCAACACTAAACCATTACACAGTCTTACCAGTCCTTTCCCTCTGCAGGAAGGCTGTACTTTCTGAGCTTCTGTAATCTTTAGCAGCCAACTAAAACTGGAACTAAGGGGGCCACTCCACAGAATAATAACCACAATTAGGTGTGTATTCAGACTTGTCTCTACAGGCCAGTTCAAACAAGTCTGCATTCAGAGTAACAACTAGTGCAGACAGTAGTATGTGCAAATAGCATGGCTATACTCCTCCTCTTTCATGACTGTTTATATTCAATTTAGTTGGATCATATGGCAGAAATGTTTGATTAAACCTGAGGGAGGGGTTTTTCAGCATAGCCAGTATCCTCCACATCCTTTTCAATTCTTATCTTTTGATCCTTTTTATTAGAAGACTGAATTAATTCTCTTACCATGAGAAAAATTAGTTCTGCTCAGCTTTTACCTCCTGAGTACCCTTTAACCTGAAGGTTGAGCTTCAAATGATGTACAAAGCCATTTCTTTTTTGTGTGTGATACTGTCACCAAAGACGATGAAGCTGACAAACCTCAAAGACAAGAGGTTCAAGTAAATTCTACAGTACTGTTTGTTCAAGGGTTTTTGTTTTTCCCCGAATGCTTTTCTTCCCCATCTGACCTTGCTGACATGCAAGAATTTGGTCTGATCAGCTATGAAACTGCTGCACAAAATCATAGTAGGAATTTTCAACAAGATGCTCCTCTCACACTCACCTACAAAAGAGACACACCATTCTAAGTAACACACTTCTATATAGACAGTCCTCTCAGGAGGATAGGTTATGCATATGGCAGTTGGTATATTATAATATAAAGGTTTTAATCTCATTTTCTGAGTAGCCCATTAATGCTTAAAAGGAATTACAAGAATGAAGTCATCCTTGAAATAGAGACATAAGTAACTATACAATTTTCTGCAGCTATTTACAAAGGGAGGAGCAAGAAGACCTGACAAGAACCATCCTGGAGAATACAGCAGGTAATAAATGCTACACTCTGATGGTGTAGCACTTATTCCTCCTTATAGCACAACTGTGGAATATCCATGAAGCCAAGGGTGCAGTATTAAATAAATGCAGTGTGAAATAATGTCCAGAGCTAGCACTGAAATCCATGTAAATTATAGTCCATTAATAGGAATCACAATCTAGATATATTAAATGCATTTAATATACAGTATTTAGGCAAAAACCAGGATATAAAAATAAATCCTTACGTATGAAAGTCTAGCTAACGAGTAAAGTCTTAAAATTCATGCATCTCTTGAGAGCAGTTGGCAGACTTGTAGAGGGGATTAACAAGCACAGAAAGAACTTACAAGCTCCAGAGCTTGAGATCATTTTTGGAGAGAGGCTAGGAGGAAATTCCCTATTAACATATAGTTTCAAAAACATTCATTAAAGCCTTTTACTGAAGCACTAGTTTGAAGGGCAAGACACAATGGGCTTGAGAGAAGTGAGTAAATTCTACCCTGCAAAAGCCACTTGTGTTCAGACTCTTACTCCATCAACAGGGTGGCTGGTCATTTTTATTGAAACTTCTTTGCTTTAACTATGGGATAAAGAACATATGTAGAACCAGCTACCATGGGGCCAGTGGCACACCAAAATCACCTTTTTGTATGTCCACACACTCTCATGCTTTAGAACTCTTTACTCATTCATGCCTAAAATTCTAAGCTAGGACACATATAAGTAACTCAGGTTGCAAAGCAATAGCCTGGCTATCACTTTAGAGATTCTCAGTTTCCACAGCAAGAAGCTCTGTTACTTTTCATGCTAGAGAAATCTTCATGCACAAAATGCTTTCCTTTTTCTTTCAATACCCCATTGAATTTCAAATATGGATTTTAACAAAGCAGTTTGTAAAAGTTAGTAACTCCTGTCACTTACTTGGCTTAGAGTTAATGATGACATTTTCAGCAGAGTGCTGGGGTGGAAACCTGCAGTTCTCTCCTTGGCCCTCACTGCTGCCATACTCTATGACATCCACCTGCCCCAGCGGTACACTCCACTTCAATAAATACCTCTGGCCAGTTGTCACGGTGCCACTGCTTTCGTAGGAAGAGCTGGAAGATGCACAAATTATTACTGGCACAAGCAACTTCATGGCATACTATTTATTATTTTAGCTTCTAAAATCTGCTGTTTGTCAGCTTGAGTACAGTGCACAACTTGAAAGAAATACATGCATGTATTTCAGGCTGACTTTAGTGACTGACCTTTCCTGGGGTGCACAGAGCAGCTATGCAGGTGCAGATAATCTTGTCTACAAACACCACAGGACTGCCAAAAACAGTCCCTATATTTCTATAGCAAATCATAAATGACCACCTTTTAAGGTCAATGTGTGTTCTGATATCTTAATACAAGTGTTTGGGATTATACTTTGGTGCTGCATTTTCCTTATTCTTTTGAAACACTTATTTTGAGCCGTAACTGCCATGTTTAGGGAAGTATGGATGATGGGACCTTTGAATGACTACCAGCAACAGGAAGGACAGCGTAACCTCCCAAGGGCTGACAAGGCAACACCTCTGCCAAGCCCCACAGCCCAGAATGTTCTATACAGCAGACCTCTGCAATGGCTGTGGCTTGTGACAGTAATCCCATGTGAGCTGCTGCTAAAGGAAGTGTGTATCACAACAGGCACTTCAGAGGAAGGAGCACACTGTGGAAGCTCACTAGGAACAGGAATGACATTAATACTAATTTTGTTTCCTTAATTCCCTTATTCCCATTCAAGTACACGTAACAAACATTTATTATAAAGGACAAAAGAGATGTTAAGGTGGGGAAAAAAAAGGTTTACTTCATGGAAAACATGACTGAAATACAGAAGTCAAATGCTTGAGAGAAATCAGCAAAATGCATTTATTGAGAACAGCAACTAAATGCTGAAATTCAGCTAGTCAGCTACCCATTTGCAACACAATCACACTTTTGTTTCAATGAAGAAGCAAGTATGAACGAAGAATGCAAGTGCCACAACTTAAGTAAATATTTATAAATTCTTGATCAAGCTCAGAACAAAACAAATCTAGGCAGGACACAGTTGTTCAGTCAGTAGGGATAGCATCCACCCCATCCAACAGCTGCTGCTTCAGACTTAGGCCTCCAGCTCAAGCTGGTCATCTAGACTGTATCTGAAAAAAGCCCTGAGGGTCATGGCCTCTGTAAAAATATGTACCTTTTGCAGCCAGGAACACTCAGATGCCCCAGGTGCCTGGGAACCACTAGCTACCCATGAATTTTCTACGGCTTGCAAAAGATACATATTTTTACAGAGGACATGACCTGACCCTCAGAAGATTGTACTTGGCACGATAATGAACATTTCACATGGAAAACAGACTGCATTTTGCTGCTTCAAGGACAAATACACAAAATCCGACTCTGATGGTATGAAAGAACATAAAATATGAATAGTTAAAACCAACATCCAAGTGTTACTAAGACACAAAAGAATTTGTAAAGGCAAGGATCACAAGATAATTGACATGAGCTTCATTTTCTGAAGTGTAGTTATTACATGGCACTCCTCACTCACTAACATGAGATCAAGCATTCACACACTTAGAAATATATGTACAGTATTCATACTTCCATAATGAATTAAGATATCAACTCATATTATGCTTAAGGAAAAGCTGTTCTTGGAATATTTTAATGATCCACATTTTCTTTGTCAGAATGTACCATCACATAAAGCAACTTATGATACAAGCAACATATGAATGTGAACACGACCTTGGCATACATAGAGATTTAGTAACAGCAATAATTACAGCCAGTAAAAGTACAGAAGCAACTATGAAAAAATGCTTTCTTCAAAACACTTCACCTTTAATCCTTCAATGTCTGGTCTCAGAGATAACAACCCTTCCCCATCTGGAACGCTGTAAACAAGTTCCAGGTTTGTTCTGGCAACCTGCATTAGCTTTGTGTTTTTGGGGGTTTGGTTTTGTTTGTTGGGGGTTGTTTGTTTTTTTGTTTTGTGGAGGGGGGTATTCAATTTACAAATTGTATCAAGTTGCAAATTTGTGTGTGTTACAGTCTGAATTTATGCAAGAGAAAAAGTCCTACCTTGGCATGCCTGTATTCTGCTAAGGACTAATACATAGCAATAACTAGACACTACAGAGCATTTCTATCTGTAAGCTCCAGCTGATATAATTTGCTTACAAATTTACTCTAGAATTTCCAAGTGTCAGCCAGCAATTTAGAAGACTGTAACAAAGCTAGTTATCCATTTATTATGACTACTCCGAGAAATCAATAGCCTTAGTAAATACAACAATTAAAAAAAAAAATTCACTGTCATTTTCTTCCAACAGAAGTTTGAATGATCATCTAAAAAAATACAAATTAAGTCTTACCGAATATTTACTGTTGCACACATCAGCACATCATTTAACATGAAAATTCGCCGTTCTTTGGTTTTGATAATTTCTCCTTTGTCATTATAAACTGTCTCAATCATATCATCAGTCCGTATGAGGTATCTGTTTCCGCTGCTGAGTAGCTAGATTTTGAAAACAATCAGCATTGTATATTATACACAGTACATCCAACACCCGGCACAAAAAAATTTAAAAAAACCCCCAAACAACAGGTTATCACTTGCCATCCTAGCACAAGTGATAGCAGGTGGATTTGCCAAGGGAATTAAGTCTCATTATTAATCTGCTTTTCATTTAGAGAAACAGTAACTTCTACTGTCATCAATGTGGACTGCAGGGACTTTGTGTCTTAATGCATGCCATGACTGCTCTTGGATTCTTCCACACTGACGAAGGTTCCCTGGCAAAGAAAATGAAAATATCCACAATTTCTGTGGTTTCCTTCCCCTGACCCTTCTTTCACAGTCCACTGACAACCTACACATGGCTCCAGCTGCCCAAAGCAGGAGGCCAGGGTGTGAGGAGGAAGTGTGCTCAGCCTGTTCTGGCCCCCCGGGCTCACACAGCTGAGGAGCACGGCTGGCAGGGTACCACAGACTGCAGAGAAGATGGCGTGTTCAAGAGATATATGGCATGTAAATTGCTCCTGACATTTGCCTTCAAGGGCCGAGGATCAGCAATGTGTGCAAGCATGAACTAATCCTTTACATGCCAAACACACCTCCGTAGTGTCCAACAAAATAAAATGGTCCATAACTCATTAATTTTCTAATCACCCCCTTGCTTCACCACCTATTTCATCCTGCCTGGCATTGTTCCAAAATTGTATACGCACATTTACAGGCCCAGAAGAGCCAACAGCCAGGCAAGGGAGGGGATTGTCCCGCTCTGCTCTGCACTGGGGTGGCCTCACCTTGAATCATGTGTGCAGTTTGGGGCACCACAATACAAAAAAGATAATAAACTATTACAGTGTCCAAAGGAGGGGAACAAAGATGAGGAATGACCTTGAGGGGAAGCCACATGAGGAGCAGTTGAGGTCACTTGGTCTGTTCAGCCTGGAGAGAAGGGGAATGAGGGGAGACCTCACTGGAGTTACAACTTCCTCATAAGGGGAGTGTTCTTCACCCAGAGGGTGGTTGGGCACTGGAACAGGCTCCTCAGGGAAGTGGTCACAGCACCAGCCTGACAGAGTTCAGGAAGCATTTGGACAATATTCTCAGACACATGGTGTGACTTTCTGGGGTGGTCCTATGTCCAGGAGTTGGACTCTATGATCTGTGTGGGTCCCTTCCAGCTCAGCGTATCCTGTGATTCTGTGATATTAACACACAAAGCCTGCAGGACCCTGTGAGATTTGGAGTGACTACCCACATATATATCAATTCATCCCCCATCGCATAACACACAAAATTTTGTATTCCATATCAACTGGCAAAATGAAAGCTGGGGCACCTCTTCAAAAGCACATTCTGTGTCCTTAACTATTTGCAGATGATTAGTAGCTACTTCAAGAAGCAGGAGTATAACAACTAGAAAAGAAAGCAAAATGTCTGAATTCATCTTCTAACGCACTGAGAATGAGAATACTGTTTCAGTATGACTAAATTTAGTATTCTATTCCTGAAAAATAGCTTAAAACAAGCATGTTCTTGTTGATTATTGCTTTCCTAAAAGTTTTGCTTTTATGCATCACCAAAAAAACCCCCATTCCTTTAGCACATCCCTATTACTTCTTCCCAGAAAGAGTACAAAGTATAATAACCTGTAACTTCACAAAACCCATAATTGAAGCATTTATGCCCCATTTCATGGGGAAGGAGGAAACATCATACAAATAAAATAAGCATACATATATCCCCAGTACAGATAGCAACTAACAAATTGAAATGAAGACGATTGTTCCTTCCTTCTTACTGAATGTCTTCTACAATTCTTTTCAGACACTTCCACTGTATGATGCAAATGCATGAATGAAATGGACTGGGATTTTCCCTAAAACAAGGGAGATTTTGGACCCATTCAATAGAACATCTTGAACTACTCCATAGTTGAAAACACTGCTGTATAAGGATGTAGTCCCTTCCTTTACACAGGAGTAATTCCTCACTTCTAGGATAAATTAAAAGTTGAATTTTTCCACACAGAACATATGCATGAGACTTTATATTATTATTATTTTCTACACTGCCACAGAACACTAATACTGCTGAGGCTATTTCAGGATGTTGCCCACTCCAGCACACAGTGCTTTAACCAGCAAGCCTCTTCAGTCCCACAGGTAGGTCACATTTCACATCTACCACTAGGAATGACCCCATGTGGTTGAGCTCTACAGAGAAAAAAACATAGGTGTCTCTTTGGTCTCTGCTTTAGAGACTGCTCAAGGTCCAGAAACTGATTCTTCCATTTCCATCATACTTTCCTACTTTACTTACTTTGTTCAGATAACGTTCATTCATTGCTTTTGCTATTTGTTTTATTTCACAGCGCTGATCTGCATCCCTTTTCCTTTCATTTAACTTCTCTGCCAGTGTCTCGAGTTCTGTAAGAGCCATCTGTAGAGGTAATCTGTCAGGATGTCCTTTATTAGTGTTCTTCAACATATCCTAAAGGGGTAATTATAAAACAAAACAAAAATCAGATTTAATTTCAGTCAAGTTAAAAGATTACAGGATGTACAGTTACAACTACATTCTATACTTGAGTACTACTAAAGAATAAGGCAAATAAACACCTAATGAATATTCAGATAGCACACTGCTTACCTTCCTGAATATCTTGATAATTCTTAAAAAAGATACTGAATGGGATCACATACAGCTTATTTAAAGAATGAAATTACAGAGAAGAAACATAATATTAATCTGGCAATCAGGATTATATTATAATATGTGTGTGTCTGTAAACAATTATTTAAAATGAAACTTTTCTGATATTTACTGTCATGATAATACTGTATTATCTTTACTACTGTTATTATTCCTCATTAAAACATGGACAGTATGCTCATCCTAAAGTAGGAGACATTACTTCATTTAGGTCACAACAGGTCCTCAAAGTCTTTCTCTTTTGTAGGTATACAGTAGGAACAGTTTGAATGATACTTTGTCTCCTTTCCCACAGCACTTAAAAATCCCTATATATTCTTTCTGTCTTCCTGTCACAATAAACTTCATTGCTGCTGCTACCTTAAAAATTCTCACCCATGGCTTCCTAACCCACACGTTTCCCCCACGATTACTCTGCTGCTTTACCCACAGTAATTCCCAGACCCGCATCCCAGAGCCTGTCCTCCTCTGCGGCACCTGCAAAACACAGCTAACACATGGTGCTCACTGGGGTACATCTGCTGTGGTCTGGAAGGAGTCACAAACAGTGTAAATTGGTCTATACTGGGGAGCTGTGCTCTTCCTGTAATAACTTGAATGACTGTTAAGACCCAAGGACTCCTGTCAAATCCACGGTTTCCATGGGTAGAAAAACAAGACACTGCAGATCAAAAGGAAGTTGCAACATACTCTAGCAGGTCCCGTGAGCCAAGCAGGCAGAGAGTGTGCTGCTGTTCTGCATCCCACATATATTCTAAGCTATCCAAGGCATGAATTTAACCCCCTTGTTTCTTCCTTAAATGTAAAGTAATGCCACAAAGTTCAGTCATGTTTTGAAGTGTTATTAGCTAACAAACTGATATGAGTAAGTAGCACATTTGAACTACACCTTTACTAGAAAGTGACTTAAAAGCTGTATCTTACTTAGCAAGTAATCTATAGTAAATCTATTTACCAGGATTTTCCTGCAGTGTCCTTACTGCCTGTCCCTGCAATCAGACTATGAGATCAGCATGTTTAAAGCACTGAAATTTTTTCTTTATTTCCCCATGATCTAGTGGACGCTTCCACTGCAGCATGCTCCTCTAGCAGAAGACAGCTACCATGTAATCCCAAAGGTAAACCACACAAGAACCCAAGAGGAGCCTCCCTTTGGTAAATACTATTTACCTGCAACAGTAGAATGAACTGTGGAAAACGCTGGATAGGTTTCATCATTAAACCATACAGTGTAATGCGATCAGGGCTTGACTCCTGACACTGCTGCAATGCAAGAAAGCCACGTTTACTACCATGAGCACATTTCCATCAGCTACAGAATGAAAGGAAAACATTTCCTAAAAGTTCTTCTACATTGTTTACATTAATTATAATAGTAGGACTATAAATATACCATTTACTATAAAGATTTAATTCAAAAATATTAAACCTGTTTAAAAACCCCATCACTATCAAAATGATGGCTTGTCACTGAACTGAAATCTCCTCCTTGAATAAATACACCTGGTCTAAAGCCACACCAGCAATGCAGCACCTACACGTATTGATAAGAGCACAGTGCTGCTTCTTACATAAGCAGTACACTGAAACATTTGACTTAAATGTAAAAAATGTAAGTGATCTGTTGATTTATAGTCTGTAATTTATTATTGCTGTTCTATTCCTTGGGGCTAAGAGACTATAAATCTCTAATTATCTATGGGTTTTTAAGAGGAAATCTACAGACAACATCATAATCTCAGAGCTATGCAAACAGATTTTAATCTTCTTTATCAGAAGAAACTAAGGAAAAAATGTTGATTTACATTTGGAAAGAAAAATTTAAGAATCCATTATTTCGGTTACCAGGAATGGCAGACAAAACCAGACATATTTCATTTGCATTTGCAGAAAAGCCAGAAATGGCCACAAATAGCAAAAATAGAGAAAATACTCAATACTAAAACCAATGCAAACCTAAACAATGTTAAACTGGTGTTGTGCTTAAATTGCTATTTATTGCTACAGGTATCAGCTTCACAACATTTTATTTCCATAGTTATCTCCACAAATATCTATTTTTTTCCGAACAGCAGTAGTGAAGATTCTGATCTCCATTGCTGGTGGGCAAACAATAAAGGAAAGGTATAGAAATGTCACCTGTCATCAGAGTTTGGCTGTGGTTCTCTAAGCAGAACCAGTGTGGCACTGACAAGCAGTGATGAGAGGTGTGGATTATGTCTCTATTGGAAAACCACGCTTTTAACAGTGGGAGAAGTATGAAGTGAGTACATGCTCACTAGAGAGTGTGATCTTCATCATGATTAAGGCTTCCAGAGTAGCATCCTGCATAGTGTTGGCCACACTCCAAAAAGCTGTCAGTTAATTTTAAGATCTGAAGACAAACCCCTGCACCCTTCTCCAGGCAACCTAAAGATGCAGTAGGCACCCAATTTCAGCGTTGGGTAGACCACTGCAACAGACCTGACAGGGTGACAGCTCTGAGAGGCACAACTCAATCCAGGACTCTTGTGGAATGGGACAAGCGGAGCTTTCAGCCTCTCAGCAGTATCACAGACAGCCTAAAAGCCTTGCAATGGATTCTGTGTACCCTCTGTCAGGTGTCAACCCGAGGGATTCACAGCACTTCCACTGCATGTACCAGCCTCTCCATACACATCATCACAAGCACTGTATGCATCAGGGCAGCATGAATTCTGCACAAAAATCACCAATTTCAACCCCAAACCAGAAACACGATCCTCAAAATACTAGGAAATTATTGTGGAATGGAAATCCAGTTACACTACTCTTCACAATACTAAACAAATTAGATTTAAAATAAATTCCAAATAAAAAGTGGCTTCAGATGGTGAACTATTATTTGAAGCTGACCTGATATGGAAGAATCCCAATGTTTTGCCAAGTACAGTAATGCAAACATCAATAAACTGATTTGAACAACAACAAAACTACTGTGCACTTCAAAATACAACCTAGATCTAACATCATGTAATTATCCTGAAAATACAATACTGGAAGGGAATCCTCTGGAGATTTTTTATGCCAAACTCATAAAACATAAACCTGAAGTCCATAAAAAGTGAGATAATATAGAGTATCAGGAGTCAAATTTCCGCCTAACTTATAACTCATATTTTATTTATATCATATGCACAGCTGCTTAAGATTGAATGAACTCACCTTTAGGAAGTCTAAAAAGGCAGGTTTGGTGGCACAAGACTTTTTGAGAATCCCTACTGCTGTACTGAAGTTGTTTACATATTCACTGTATGCATCCAATACCATAGATTTAGAAAACTGGAGAAGAAAAAAGGGCAAATCTTAACTATGCATACAAAAGACAAGAAAGCACACCTATCCAGACTTCTGACTGTTAGGGACTTGCCTCACTCAGAAGGGAAGGCTTTGCTTGGTCTAATGCTGAATAGACAGAAATACTGGTGATACCCAAAATAATATTTCTGCAGGAGACCGGTTGGAAATGTAAAAATGTAACAGTTGTGAATTACAATAAATATATTTACTGAAATTGCTTCATCTTGGCTAGAACACTAGGGCTGAACCTGAGGACTAGCTGATAAGGTGGTGTTAGGTCATAGGTTGGACTTGGTGATCTCAAAGGTCTTTTCCAACCTAGTTAATTCTGTGATTCTGTGACTATGGGCAAGCTAAGAGCATCCACTGAAATTCAGAGCAACAGCTGAGATCCCCTGATCATCTCACTGCTGCCTGTCTTCCAGATTAGGTGAGCCGGGGCCTTCATGCACTGACTTCAGTTAGTAAGGACTTTCCAAAAAATCAGACTGATTGTCTAGCCTGCAAACAGTCATGGGAAGGGTAAGATCACTGCCCATTGCCTTCTTAAAGATGTTATCCCT
The DNA here is from genome assembly GCA_013400975.1 of Atrichornis clamosus. Lineage (NCBI taxonomy): Eukaryota > Metazoa > Chordata > Aves > Passeriformes > Menuridae > Atrichornis > Atrichornis clamosus. The sequence continues at coordinate 48,994 of WBMZ01009450.1, read as the reverse complement.
CTTTTGCAGAGCTGGTCTCATTAACCCTACCTAACTTGTTTCAGTCAAAACAAGAGAGGTTTGTTTTGAAGAGCAAATTTTTAGTAACTGTTTCAATTTGGATGAACTGTGATCAGATCCCAGCTCTCTAACAGCAGACATGAAAATGTAATTATTTCCAGCACCTGGGTGACAACAAAACAAAGGACTCAAGCCAGAAAGATGGCAGCCTTTTCCAGCCACACATTCAGGTGGGAACAATGTCTTTCTATCAACCAAGGCCACTTCTTGTTTTCTGTAATTTAAAGCTGTAGCTAATTCAGTCCTTTACTGAATGGACTTCCATTAATGATGGGATAATGTTTTACAAATACTCTTTATCAGTTTCCCAGCTCAATTCAAACTCAGGAATTCAGGACCTTACATACCATGGTTTCTTCCTACTTACAAACTACTATGTATGACTATCTATTTTTTAAGAGATGCTGAGTCTCAATCTCACCTTAATTTCTCATAAAAATAAATTGTTCTTAATTTCTTAATTTCTCATAAAAAGAAACCATTTACTTAAATGTCTGAAAGATTAATCACAGCCTGAAAACTTTGCTCACAATCCTTTCACGTCTGCCAACCAAGCCAAAGACATGTGTTGGTGTCAGTTTCCTTATCAGGATGGTAAATACATACATACTCTGACAGCTGCCACAGGCATTGGAAAATACAGGAATAAAGCAGTTAAGTTAGAAAGAAAGATATGGAGATGGAAAAACTAGACTAAAATAAAAAGAGATTATCTGTTCTGACACGTTTCCTTACTGAAGCAACAAAGACATCACCGATCATTTCAACAGAGTCCCACTCAGATACACGGCTCGCCAGTGCAATCTGAAACATTGAATGGCACTGAAGAATTTCCTTAATTCGATAGAAGACCATTTTAAGTTTTCTTTCACTCAGTAATTTTGGTTCCATATCTGAAAGGGGCTTCTCATATTGCTGCAGGGAAAAAAAAAGCAAATTGATTTAAACAAACAAAAAAATGGACTTCTACAAACAGAAAAAAACAACTTACATAACAGTACATACACACACATACACACAAAATCACTGAACATTTGGCATGAAGCATCTGTAGCAAAATCTGTACAAATTATACAACAGATTATAGAAGGATATGATTATTTTTCAAATTTTCAAAGTTTAAAAATGCAAAAGATATTAAGGTACCTCCAGGATTCTTTTGAGAGCATCCACGTAATTCTTCTCACTGTCAACTACAGAGCCCAAAATATATCTTCTCACAACCTGTTGAAACAAAGAAGTTTTGTCCAAAGCTCTAATCAGGTAACACATTAGAAGTAGTTGGAAATGGTGACGATAAAATTCTCACATTAATAAAACAAGAGAAAAACAATGCAATTTCAATATTGAAGTGCAATAAAATAACACTGTACCTCTTCAAAAGTAATTCAATTTACTATTACTCTAAAACTACTTATTTTAAAGAACACAACAATTATTGTATCTAGATCTATAATTTCTTTCTGACTGCTGCAATTTCCAAGCTTTACTTTTTAAACTTGTATTTTAACTTTGGCATTTGAACAATGCTCTCAGGCATATGGTGCAATTTTTAGGGCTGTCCTGTGCAGGGCCAGCAGTTGGACTTCAATGACCTAATGAGACCCTTCCAACTCAGGATAGTCTATAATCCTATGAACTTTAGATGTATAAATGTAGGCATTAATGGAAACAATCATAGGTATAAGATGATGTTGGCTATTTCAGTGAATTGCTGCAACAAAATAGGTAACAAGTTTTCAAAAATCAGTATTAAAATTTATTTTTTAATATGTTTTATAAATGTATTAGGAGGAACATGAAAGTCTAACAAGCAAATACTAATTGCCTTTTAAAGGTAAGGCCATATAAACTGTACCAGTGAGAAAGTATCCAAGTCAGCATTCTCTTTTGGGCATTACCACGCATAAGTGAAAACTCCCATCTCATCTATATTTATATGCATTGACAGAGCTGTAACAGCTTCAGGAAATGCTACCGTATTTCATGTTAACAAACTATAAGCTATTTATCACACCTCCTTCTCCACCTTCTGCTCCTGTAATTCAGCTGAAATGCCCTTTGTATGCACGTGTGGGTGACAGGACAGGAAGGACTGGGGAACCAGTCTGGTTTAGAATTTAAGCTTCTTGCTGTCGATTCAATTTCTTGCTGGTTATAAGGATTTGTTTCCACCCAAATCCACTTCCTAATCCAGCTCATCCCAGAGCTTTCAAAAGGGGGACTCTGAGGGAGAGGACAGCACAGGGACAGGATCAAACAACTTTCCGCAACCACAGGAGAAGGAAAAACTGCTTCTTTTGCATTTTAAGCCAGCTTAAATGACCATGAAACTCAAATCTCAGGCTTGCTTCTTTCTGCTCACGAACCCCACAGCCTCCCGCCTCATCCACCCTGACTGCCTTTAAATTCTCCATACTTGTATTTTGCATTATTAAATGCAGGTTATGTAAGAATTTTCTTTCAAGTACTGCCATTTCAAAGAAGAACCTCGAAATTATCTGAGGCTTTGCTTAAAGATATATACAGTAAAATTAGTTGTGTCTAATCTGTGTTTAGAATGGATTTAGCAGTGTCTTATTTGTTAAGTGTATCAGCTGCTCTGGTGAAGGATACTAATCCTACTTTTAGTCACAGTTCATTCTTCTAAAAAGAATAAACATCTGTAGAAATAAAAATGTCAGGCTCTATAATACACAAAATGAATACTTAATAATGGTTACAGGTTACTGCAATAGAGATGAGCCCCAGCCCCAGTACTTGCGGGCACCAGGATTTAAACAGAAGCCATCATGCCACCTGCTGTTTGAAGCCAGCACATCCACAGAGCAGCACTGCCGTCACAGGGCAGCTGGGCTGGAAGGGGGTCCTGGGTCGGGGTGCCCAGGGTTGCGAGCCCCTCCCACAGCCAGAGCTGTGCTGGCCCCGCTGAGCTGCTCTGGTGTTTCCGTGCACCCCAGCCCACCAGAATCCCGCTGGCCAGCAGCCAACCTCCCACACACACCTGCTGCACCCCTCCAGTTTGTGTAACCTCCAGATGTGCACTGCAGCTGGCATCCAGATCACTCACACAGGCATTAAATGCCACGGGCCCGTATCTGCTCCTGAGGGACAGCACTAACACTGACCACCGCTGGACTCTGTACTGTGGACTGCATTGAGCATGGTGTCCTCACCTATTTTCCACCCACCTTTTAGTCCACCCATACAGACTGTATCTCACCTACAAAGGCACAGGAGTATTTAGGAGACTGCTGAAAGCCCTGCTAAGGCAGAGAAAGGCACTATGCTCCCCTCTGCCCACAAGCCAATCACCTCAAAGGGGCTCAAGCTGGTCAGGCACAAAGGGACTCTGGTCCATCTGTGCTGACTGTTCCCACTCACCCTCCTGTCCTACCGATCCCAGACACAGCTCCCAAGAGCATTGCTCCACCATTTTTGCTAGGACTGAGGTGAGGCCAGATTCGATTCTCCTCCTCATGGGTAAAAGGGACACTTCTTCCCAGTCTTCTGATCACTGTGATCTTAGATGACTGAGAAAGGCCTTACCCGCAGCATCTTTAAATCCATCCCATCTGGTCCCACAGACACCTCTATGTCCAAATGGCCTCAGTTCCCCCAAATGTACATTAGGCTTCACCCCAAGAGGACCTGCCTCTGGGTTTATGGGCTGAGTCCTGAGGACAAACCTCACAAGTAAAATCTGAGGCCAAGGGTACTACCTCAGTCTTGACCCTTTCTCACTAGGTCCCTGCCCCACCAAGAAGTGTATCATGTTTTTCTCAGCTTCCTTTTCTTGCCAGTGCACATATAATAAATTCTTCACTGTCGCCCCTCACACCTCATTAGCTCCAGCTGAGCATTGGCTTTCCTAACTCCATTCCTGCCCACTTGGACAGCTCTTCCTGGGCAGAAGAGCAGCATATATCATGGCTTACACAACTATTACTAGTTTGTTCCAACTACAAGCACTCTGGGGTTTTTTGCAAAAAGAGAGTAAACTTATTAATAATGACCTACAAAAACATCCCAGTGAAACTCAAATTCCTATTTGGAAAGAAAGAAAAGACAGCATTCAGACTGATGCTGAATCCTCACACTACAAAAAAATCTTACAGTAACATAACACAGTTTGGTAGTTATATTGTTACAAGATTAGCACTTCCCTGTGTTAAACACATGAGAAAAGTAAACAACACCCAAATAAAACAAAAAGAACATGTACCACTCTCCTCAACTGCCCCTTAGTTTGGTTTTTTTCTCATTTTCTAAAGGTACTGACCAACTAACTCATGACTTGACATCACAAGAAGCTAAAAACTCTCATATAGTTATTAGCTGTCACAACAATACAGTAACAAGAACCCACAAGATTTATTTTCGGTCGAAATTTCTAACTGATGCTGATTTAAGTTATTTTTGAAGTGATTTCCATAGTGACTATAGAGTTTGAGGTGGAGAACAACAAAATATATTCTTCTGCAGACTTGACTTTAGGGGGCAAGTTTTTTTTAACCAAGAAGAACTTTCAGATTCAGAGAGCAAACAGGATATTTTCTACATTTAAAATGGAAATCCCAAAGCACCTGGAGCAATGTCTTCTGACGCAATAAAAATGCTTTTGATCTCTTTTTTTTTTTCACTCAAAACCATCATATTTCATTTAAATGTTCAGGTAGTGAAACAGTATCATTATTACAGATCATATGCAAACCAGCATTTTCCATCTCTGGGTGAATTCAGGACTGATGCAACTACACCTACACACACCAATTTTCAAAAAACTACTCCTTCAGTTCTGAATTTGATGTCCGCTTAAGTTAAATACCTATATGTTTGAAGAGCAAAGGCACCTAAGAGCCACTGGTGTAGACAAGGAGGAGAGAAGAAAGTGGCAGAAGACCGTATTTCCCAAAAGCCTACTACCTGCTGCTGTGATAATCCTTCAGGCATAGGAGTCATAATTGCCTCTGTATGCATACAATCCACGTCAATAAATAAATTTAGCTCTTCTTCTTCCAGATATGATGATCTATGATCTACAATTAAATAACCAAAATGTCAACTCCTACACACAGATTGAAAGAAGAAAAAAACAAAACAAACCCAAAAAAGTGAAAATCCTATTATCCAAGCACAGTAATTATACATTTTCACTCACCAAACAAAAGAAATTTCATGGCACTTTTGTATCATCTGTGAAATCACATAAATCCCACTACCAACAGGCGCTCTAATACAGAACATCTTTCAAAGGCATCCTAAAATCCCACAGCAGGAGACAGCCTATGCATCTTTTGCTTGACCTCTACTCCCTCCTCACAGCCAGGAGAATGGGGCTGTCCAGAGGGCAGAATATAACAACTAACATTAAAGCACTGCAGCTCCAGGACCAGCAGTTTTAAAATAAATGATCCTTCAGAAGAACCTGAACACACCCATAATATGATCCAGATAAAAAAAATTCCATATACCTTTCAATAACTGAACTAAAGTAGCCAAATTCACCAAAATGTTTGCTTTCATCAGAAAGGAGTGAGGAATTCTGCATTGCTCTGTATGTTTTACTGAAAAAGCACCACCAAAGTGCAGTGCTAGGTGGCAGTACAAAGCCAGCCAAACAAGCAGACACAAGGAAAGGAGACATAAAGAAAGAACAGTATGAGAAACTATCTCGAACAAAAACAGAAGTAAGGGAAGCACATCTGATGGCTGGGAGAAATTAGTGAGTTTAGTTAACAAATTTGTCACTAGCTCCCTGCTGATTTGGAAAGTGGTTATGGGATTCAACCATCCACAGATATACTGTGTCTGCTACCCAATCTCTAGAAATGTAAGAAGGACTTTGTAACAAGGTAAGAAGGTCCACTGTAACACTGCCCTGAACACCATTTTCACTGGTGCAACTGCAAGAAGTTGAGGATACATTTTTTGATCACTGAAGTTTATGCAAGTACCTTTCTATATTCTACCTGTGAATTTAGTAAATTCCCAAGTAGTTAGAGGTCATGACAGGGATGCAAGATGTGTCCTAGCCCTTAAAGACAGATGCAACTTTGTTACCTAACTTAATAAAAATGTTTTGTTCCAGTTCTGTGGGTTTAGTTTCCTAAAATTGTAGTTTTAGAAGCTCTGAAGTTACTACCATTTAATTTTTGGGCAGAAACTTGAACTGAAATATGTATTACCTCTCAGACTTATCCTGAAGAAGAAACTAGTTTCATTTACTGCCAACCTATCTCTTGAAAAAATTACCTGTGGACAGCTGCTGCTAAGGCTCATGACAAAGGGCTGTCACTTACTCTTAACTACAGAAGGAACACAAATACTTCTGGCTTTTTGATTTTAGACCACTTTCTGTTTTCCCAGCCCAAACTCAGCTTTCGTCAAAAATCATCAAACTGATAAAGCAGAATAGTCTTTTCCCCTACTTCCACTCTTAAGCACAGAAAGCATTGCTCCTTGATATTGATGAATTTTTTTTAATAGTCAACTATTTCTCCACTGAAACCCATGTCATAACAGCAGGTTCTCCTAACAGTCAGGAGTTATTTGATGGAGAGACCTGGACAGATTTAGTAACTGTGTTGGTTTTGGCTGAGGTAGAATTAATTTTCTTCCCAGTGGTGGTATGGCGGTGTGTTTTGGATTTGTGCTGAACACAGGGTTGATAATATAGAGATGTTTTTGTTATTGCTGAGCAAGGCCTACGCAGAGCCAAGGCCTTTTCTGCTTTTCATACTACCAGGCTGACCAGAGGGCTAGGGTGCATGAGATGTTGGGAGGAGACACAGCCAGGACAGGTGACCCAAACTGACCAGAAGGATACTCCAGACCATGTGACATCAAGCTTAGTATATAAAGTGGGGGGAAAAAGGAGGAAGGGGAGGACACTGGAGTCATGGCATTTGTCTTCCCAAGTAACTGTTGCATGTGATGGGGCACTGCTCTCCCGGGGATGGCTGAACACCTGCCTGTCCTTGGGAAGCAGTGAACTAGTTCCTCTGCTTGTGTGCGTGGCTTTTGTGTTCCCTATTTAAACTGTCTTTATCTTAGCCCACAAGTTCTCACTCTTAGCCTTCTAATTCTCTCCCCAGTCCTGTTGGTGGGGGAGTGAGCAAGAAGCTGTGTGGGGCCTGGCTGTTGGGTGGAGCTATACCATGACAGTAACTTAACACCATTTCCATACTCCCATCTACCAATACCCAGATAGCATCTATGACACTCTTTGGTGAGACTTTTTGATGTTAAGTTGACCCTTCTCTGTGGTCCTCAGGTTTCTCAGGTCACTAAGGTACTTGCCCCAAATATAACATAAAAAACTACTCAACATGCATTGACCATACTGTCATCTGAATTGAGTTATTGTATCACACATTTTTGATATACATTTGATTCTTGCATCTAGTTCCCAGCTCCCAATACAAAAACCTGCTAGGTCATTTGTTTTCTTTCTCAAAAATTACTAAAGAAAGCAACGAAGAGAAACACTAAGAAATGGCATATACCTTGAGAAATGAAAGATTTTGTCTTAATGAAGGAACGACCCTTCTTCACAGCTGCTTTTGTCTTTTCGAGTCCATCTTTGGTACCTTCTCTAGCAGCTCTCATAAGCTTTTGCATCTGTAAGATAAAAAATACAGTCTACATGTTCAGTGAGTAATAGGAACACATGAACCTGCACACTTTCAGGTTATAAATATAGTCCAAAGTCAAATGAATATAAAATAAGTAGAGAGAACCATCAAAGCTCAGATGTGAGCACCTGTATTTCATAATAAAATAAAACCTGGAGACAGGGACTTACTTTGTGGCAATGCTGTATGCAAGTCTAAAATAGCAGAAATGCTTAAGAACTCTTCCACATCAAACATATGAACTCAAAATAGTCTCAAATGTTCAGCTTTACGTTATGTAACAAATACCTACTACTCACAGGTCATTAACGGCCAGGGGTCTTGTCCATCTTCCAATGTCCCAATAACTCTTCCAAAGTATTTCTGACCTAAAGATAATCCCCTAGACTCAGTTACATATTAACTGTATTCTTAAACAAACACTGTTATGAAGAAAATGTTACAACTAATAATTTAATTCACTGAAGAAACACGTTGATTTAATTAAGAATTCCATAACCTTATAGTACACTACTACAGCCAAATGAAATTTCACGGGGAAAAAAGCAAAACAAAACAAAGAAGTGCTGTTTTGCCAGAAAATGTTTATCGAAAAACCTGCTTTATACTTTTTCTTTCCCAAAATGTCACCACAACAAAAACTCCCCACTACTGTCAGAACACAAACAAAGCTGTCTTGCTGCAATCAGGCAATTTCTGGGTTTGAGATGAAGCTTTTAGCAAAAACCCAGCCTTTTCATACTGACTCCATTCAGAATGGAGAGGAAGGTGATTCTGACTCCCAATTTGATTCTGTGTGGCTGAAGATCCAGGGCCAGGCTAGCCTCATGGAGCTCATCCAGGTCTCAGAGAGGCACTGGGGTTGTACACCTGCCTCACACACTGGGATAAGGGCATCAGTCAGCAAGGAAAGACAATGCCCTATCTCATTTTCTGAGACTGTTAACATTAAAAGTAAGCATGAGAAAAGCTCCTTGATAAAGTATTTTTAAGACTATAGCAATATTATAGTCTTTGTGTAATAAAAATTCAGCACATTTGGAATTAATTTCATACAATTATTGTCCAGTTTTTGAAGCTATTATTAAAAGACAACCTTGTCTGTGTTGGAAAATAACTTATTTAAATGTAGCTAGTTACAAAAATCAACTACACTACCTTCAGCTCATGTTTTTGCTTTAGTTGCTGAATCTCTACTGCTCCCACAGTGTTTGCCATCAAATCTTTCATCTTTTTTTCATAATGCTCCTTTAAACGCGTTAGGTCATGAGAAAGCTACAGTGTATAAAAAGACACAATCTTTTCAAAACGCTGTAGTGAAAACTTCATGCTAAAGCACTCACATAAATCATGCACGTTGCCCCATCTGCCTGCTGACAGACAACTGAGAGAAAACTGTAACTTAGGGAAGCTCCAGTCTGAGGAAGGGATCATCGCTTCTGTGCACTGCTGAACTCAGCCAGGTGCTTTTCTGTAGAGACAGGGGCAAAGCCACTAAGGCTAAGATAACTATATTGTTATATATATTAACTGTATTGTGCATATCTCTTAAAAATCACATGGAAATAACACTTCAGCTTTAACCATGAGAGCATTATTCACTAAGCACAAACCCTAGCCAGTGGATTTCAGACTATCCTTCAAAACACTGAATCACAGGAAAACTCCTAGACTGAAGAACCTGTGGAGGTTGCTGGCACCTGAAAATATGAAGACTGACAGTGCAATGAGTCAGGTACAGAGATACTAACAGGATGCATCATTTCCACATGCATTTATCATAGCCTCATTGTATGACCTTGGATGTCACCATCTCATACATGAATATATCCATTTGCAAAGTAAGGGAAACTACAGCAGAGACAGAAATGCTCTGGAATACTAATTAACATTTGTTAAATATTTTGACAAACCGAGATAAATGGTTAAAATGCAACCAGAAAATTAAAAAGGAAGATATTTGGTGTGCCCTATAATAGAAGTCCAGTGGGAAACCCCTCGGCTTGATGTCAATGGAGTTATTTGGCAAGAGATCAAAGCCTCAGGAAAGAGAAGGCCTACTGAGTTGAAAACAAAGCAACAGGCCCAGCACATAGCTCCACTAGGCTGGGTCAGGATGCAATTACTTCTAAAATTATGATTCTGGCATTATAGCAGTGTAATGAATAATAGCATCTGGTTCACAGACTAGAAATACTTAATAGCACAAAAATCTTCCCACCTTAAAATAAATTTGTAAATAAATAAAGTAGTAAGAATCATAATGAAAAAGTGGCTTTGAGGAAGTCATACCAGCACTTAAAATTAAAAATCCCACCTCCAACCTTGCCATATTTTTCAACTAACACTAAATATAATAAGTAAGGCAAGTTTCTCACAGGCTGTGAAAGGTTACAGAAGGCGATGTGCTGGGAGTATACTGTAATATCCATCACAAGACCTGAGGAGCGAGAGTTCGTGCATGGGATGGATACAGAGAACAGGTATATAAAGTGGAGTAGTTTCTGCCCATGTTGAAGTGCCAGTGCAGGGACAGCTGGGGTTGGTTTGCTGGGGTTTTTTTGGTTGGTTAGTTGTTGGTTTTTTTGGTTGGCTGTTGTGGGATTTTTTTCAGCAATCCTAAAGCTTCCCTCTTTCCTCATTCTCTGCCAAAACCCTTCTCTAGTTTCCTGATTTCTCCACCTCCCAGGTCTCCCAACCCATGCAGGTGCAGAAGCCTCTCTGACTTCTCCATCCACCACCTAAAGTGTTCCTCAGCTCATCGTGCCCATCCTTACAGCACAATCCCCAAAACCTTTTGTCACAGGCTGCCTGAAAGAGCCATCTGCAGGGCAGTACCCAGGGGCACATCCCTCTCCTCTCACCACTCCTCAGTCTCTTGCTCAGACACTGTGTGCCTGATCCCAGTACCATCACTCTCAACCACCACCAATAGTTTCCCATGACAAATCTAAGCATACTTTTAAGTGTTCTAAAAAAATGGCTTTAAATTTTGCTTTGTGCAGATATGTGTATAGATTCTTATCAGTATGGCCAAAGCTGAAGCTAGGGATAACAGGAAAAGATTGAATAAAAAAGAACAAGCCAGCAGCCATGTTAAGACTTACATATACAAAGTAATTTCCTAGTCTCTTCCAAGGTATTTAAAATAAAAGACCAACCAAACTCTGTTTCTTCAGCCTTGTTAAAAAAAAAACTCCCTAGAAACAACCAGCTGCAATAGCTTAAGATTGTTCTAGTCAGAACAAAACCAAGACAAAAACAGAGGATGAGCACTCATCTTACAAAGTGCAGATTTGGATGGGCTCAAATCTTGCAGTTAACTGCTCACTCCCTGATTTCCAAAGGGCAGGCAGAAGGATGGAGGTGGGAGGAGAGCAGATAACATACTGGAGGGAAACACAGACAGCAAGGCTTTTATTCTCATCAAGATAAGAAACCTGCAAAATGAAAATAAGGGTCCCATGAAATAACACCGTCTGCAACCCCTGCACCTTCCAGTCATGGGTGGCTGAGGCAGCTCACAGCTGCTGCGGGGCTCTTGGGGGTCTGTCCCTAGTCAGCACACCCCGGGCGGCCTCTCACCAGGAGGGTACACGAGGGCAGAAGGAGAGGAGCCAAGGCAACCAGGGTGCAGGAGCCCAGGGCTTCTCCCCCTGTGCCATGGGACAGATGCAGCGAGGGCAGGCACGCATGTTCCCTGTGACTTCCTGCCTCCCTCAGAATAGATGGAGCCAAAGATGCTAGACCAGAGAAGTGTCACAGATGGATCACTTTAATCATGCCACCTCTCCTCTCTCCTTACAGGTACAGAGTTCTCTTTGATTACAAAAATCTTTTATTTTCAGAGAGGTTTTTTAAGCTCAGTCACCTTCAAACAACCGAAGTGATACAGATCTAAGACAGAAAGGTAGGGAACACTGGTGAAGAGTATTGTGACTTTTGAGAGATCCCAAACCTTCCATTCTTGTCAGGCCTATTCCCATTTATTCTTCACATTATTTTCCACACTTATTTACCACTTACACTAATCCAGAAACTGTAAAAGAAGGAAAGGTGAGGAACCGTCCACAAGAAAATATAATCTCATTTTAAATTTCATTTTTATCCAATTTGAGCTTTTTCTTTTTTGTAAGAAGCTTCTGTTTATTATTTTTGTCTCTTCTTTTCCCTGTTACATTTTGCTGTGTACTGTCACTTCCACATTGATACACACCTCCTTTAAAAAAGATGCTGTTGGCATTTGAAACTGAATTGAGGAAAAGAAAAATACAGGTGAGAAAGGGAAGTGTCAGAAATCAGGAAAACGTCAATGACTGAGCAGCTCTGAAGGATACATACATGTCTCTTGTGGTTGCCTCGCAAAAAGGAGCTGGGAATTCCATTTTTACACTCAGAATCACTCTGTTCTTCATAGCTTTCAAACTCACTTGAACTCCACCCATATTCCAGTGAGCTGTTTCCACCATCATCACCATTTTCAACATCATCATAAATCATTTCCTCTGAAAGAAATAAATCAAAATAAAAGCTACACTGAAATTTATGTGTGTTTAAACACCAAAACACTTGTTCATTAGGTACTATAAAGAATTGTACAGCCTTTTGTATGCACATTAAAAATTCTGAACTAAATCCAATATTCAAATAGCCAAAGTTGTTTGTCTTTGTTGAAACAGAGTACTAAAAGAGGACAGTGTTATGGGAACACACCATCATCCTTTTAAAGACATGCACCAGTCAAATGACACCGTTATGTCCAAATCCCACAACATGTTTTAGAACTTCAGAGGAAGTTTGAACTGTAGCTGTGAACACACATCTGCACTGAGAAGCATCATCCTTCCATTTGCAAGCCTGCAATTTGTCCCTATGGACATGATCAATTCACATGACCAACGCTAAAACATTGCAAGAATCAAACAAAAATGTCACTACTTCAAGCAGAACAGATGAGACCAAAGTAGCAAGAACCATGTTACACAATTATATTTTATGACTCATCACCACCAGTCACTAGAAGTCTCCCACATCTGCAGGTTATCCTGCTCATAATTTAGTCTAAGAGCTTGAAGTATTAACCTTTTGAAGATATGGAAAGCTGTATTGCAAAGGCTGACCAAAGTACCTCCTGGTAATGACACAGGTCCTTAAACTGGCACAGATGTCAAGTACATAAAACCAACTCAAAACAAAATGGAAAATTTAGTGCCCCTTGCTTATGAAGAAACAGGAATGCACTCTACATGCAGCATCATTTGTCATTACAAGTAGAAAAGGGTGGACACTTCTGCCAGGAATCACTATTGTCAGAGGTTATGATGCAGCCTTTACAACTGTCTCATATTAAATTCAGGAACAGAAGCTGTGCTTTTATTTTAAGATTGAAGTTTCATTTACATAGAGAAAAAATATGTCTTCAAAAGAAAAGCTGACATTTTACAAATCCGTCTAAACCCTGGATTTTGTGATTTAAAAACAATATTTTAATATTAACTTTAATTAAATTCTTCATAATTAACACAGAGGATTCTATTCTAATTTGGAAGATTCAGATTTTTAAAAATTTTCTTTACATCCCCGTGTATATGAAGACTGTCCTTAAAACATTGTCACTGAAGAAGACATCTTAATGGTAATTTAGCACAATGAGTAATTTAAAAGAATCATCATAATAAGTCAAAATAAATCAAGACTTATACAAGTGTAACTTCTGTGCTGTCAGTATTGGGGCAGGATTTACTCAATGATTGGGTGAACTTATCTTGTCCATGTGCTAATGTAGATTGACTGCAACTTTTTTAGAATAGTTGTGTCTCCCTGACAAAAAATACAAACAATAAACATCAAGATCATGAACGTATGAAGATGAAACTTCCCTTACTATCTATTTTCTCAGAATCTTTCAATGTCTTTGGGGACAAATGAAAGCCAAGATTTTAACTGATTATGGGTCAAGCTGAAAATTCTGACCAATATGCTCAGCAGAGCTTTACTCCATATCCCATATCCCACCCAGCCCAGCCACCTGGGTCTGGTGTACATGTTTCCTGAGGATCAGCAACAGCGCAAGAAAGTCCCTGCTCAGAGTAGCAGAGTCCACTGAGGGAACTTCCAGTAATACATGCATTCAAGCCATGAATGTAACACGGTACTTTCCAATAATAAATGAAAAAAGCTTCAGTAATAATTTGTAAAACACCTTGCCAAAACACTATTAAGGACAAGAAATCAAACTGTTATAGCTTTAAAAATTAATGTGGTTTTCACACAAGAAAGCTTAAGTGTTTTCTTGAATCATTAACAACTTCAGTATCAAACACCTACACCCTCTGTGAGCCATGACGAGTAGATGTCGAGGTCCCAATAAGTGGATCCACTCAAACACAAAATTAGTCAGTAGAAACCAATTTTAAAGCAGATTTCACTATAACCAAAAAATGCAAAACAAATCTGAGCAAGAACTCAATGAAATAAGCCTCTTGAGCCCTAATTCCGTCATTCCCAGTAACGGTAAAATCCTGACTCCAGCAACTACTTTGAGATCTATTCTGCCCCCTCCAAACATGGTCACAACCATCAGGAGTGAACCACTCTAAAGCTGAAATAAAACATTTTTGTAGAGTCACAGTCAGGACAGTGAACAGCGACTCTGAATCACCTCCTCCATCTATCAGTCATTTTTAGATTGAAGGACACTTTCAAGGTGAGAGCTTCTCTCTACAGCCAGGACAATGATGCATTATCATACATCATTTAACTATTTAAAACATGCTCTTCTTAACTACCTTGCCTTGTTTAGGTCACTATAGCTACAACACCCAATGCTGTAATTCTCTAATATGCAGAACACTCAAGCATTTGGAAAAGTATCTATAGAACAAAGCAGAATTCAGCTTCTGAGAAGAGCAGTATAGGAGACCTCCTGAGATAAAGTCTTTCAAGTGTTAGTTTAATTCTTAACTTTGTAAGACCTACCAATTATTGACACAATATTAATTCAATTTACATATATTTGAGGTACTTAACGTATCTGTTCAGTATACATGTATATAATTCCATTTTACATTGCTTTCCACGTGGGCTGTATTACAAAGACCTCAAACCTGGTTCAGAGTCTGAATCTTCTCTTGGAACATCATCGTAAATTACCTCATCTGGGTCTAAAATCAAGACAGAAAGAGAAACCAAATGAGAAACTTCCTAAAATTCGAATGGGACCAAGAGTTTAAGAGGCATTTGGACAAAGCCCTTAACATGCTTTAGCTTTTGGTCAGTCCTGAAATGGTCGGGCAGTTGAGATGCTGGATGTCTTCTCCAACTGAAATATTCTATTCTATTTTAAAGAATTTTGGTTATATTGGCACATATGAATACAATGGAGGTATGACTCATTCTCCACTAGCATTTTGCTTGCATCATTCAAATAATGCAATAATGCACAAAGCTGTATACGGTATTTGTGAAATGTCACAGTTTTATCTGCATTGCTTATGATAACCTTTGGTAGCCTGAAAACAAAAACCCACTTCAACAGCCAATAAATGCCTTCTTTTTACAGCAGTGTGGTATGTTCTGTGCCTGTTGAAGGCTGCTCATTGCCTTACTAAGTCGCTGTGAAAAGCTGTAATTGACTTTTTTAAAAGAACAAAAACTAAATAATGTAATGATCATCATAGTACATTAAGAGGCAGAACAAGGATGCAAATTCTTCAGTCACTTCAAGTAACATATAAGATGAACCTCCAGCCCCGCGGGAGCAGCTGAGAACAGGGATAACCTGTCTTCAAACCTCTCTGTTCTGTTTTAAAATGCAGCTGCCAGCCATGAGTCAATGGTACACACCAAGAAAAAGTGGCAATTCCTTCCCTTCTACCTTCTCCAAGTACTTATTTGCAACTACTGCACAAGAAGCGCCATTTCACATACAGTCACAGATCAGACTCTGAACTGGAGCTTAGTTCCACTATACATGCACTGATGGAGCCAAATGACTTCCGTAAGACAGTAACGAATGATTCCACAGACTCCGAAAGGTCCTCCATGAAAAACTGAATGTTAACTTTATCCTAAAATACACAATTTTATTACACTGTTGAATGTTTTAGCTGGTACAGCTCAGTTCTGGAACCTATCTGAAAAAATACAATATAAGTGAACATGGACATTCCTGTAAAATATACTTGTGCACATGAATACACACATCCTGCTGATCACAACTTAAAACTAACCTTTTTCTACAGTTGTACTTCAGTGCTCACTGATACTTACTTTCCATCCATGCTGTATTTGCAGGATCTGCAACCCATTTGGCCAGGGCATCATCCTCTCTCTTGGACTGGTTATCTTCACTTGAAAAAAAGGCCATAAAATAAAAGAATTAAATGTAACACCACAATGTTTTTAAACATGTGTGAATACAAGACAATAAATATCTTTCTGCCTTCCAGTTTCCCATCCAAGGCTGCTGATTACTCAAAAATGTTGCTTCAATATGTAGTTAGGAGATGAATAATCTATTCTATTTAGTCGTCCGACAATTTTAGCCAGAAAATTGAAAACACTTTCTTTACAATCTTAAAAAATACTTTGCTTTTGAGTTCTTCTACCGGAACACAGAAAATGTGTTAGCAAACAGTGAAGTGAGGGCTGATTTTTCATGGTAAATAGGACTAAAGACATTCTGGGCTACATCAGGAGCCATCAGACTCAGTAAAGCTGTTATCCTCCCCTGATTGGTGCCAGTGGGGCTGAACCTGCAGCACCATGTCCAGTTTTGGCTTCCCAACACTCCCCTTCCAGAGAGTTGTGGAGAAATTGAAGCTACCTCTAGAGAGACACAGAGTCAGGGACCACAGCAAAAGGCTTACAAGGAAAGATAAAAGACATGGGGCTTATCTAGTCTGGTGAAAAGGATGCTATGGGGTGATACAACAGCAGCTACAACTATATGAAAGAGAACTAGAGAGGTGATGGAATCAGGGCTTTTTTTTTGTGTTTGTTGTGGGGCCCTTTTTTTTTTAAATGCCATATAAAGGGGAATGGTCAACAGACTGCCCATTGGAAGATTTAGTTTGGACATTAGGGGTGGGGAAAAAAGCAGTACAGCAGGGAAGACTGACCAGGAAACCTGCAACACCTCCATCCTTGGAGAGATTCAAGGCTCAGCTATCAAGGCTGTGGCTGATCTGATGGTGTGTTGGCAGTGGTCCTGCTGAAAGCAGTAGGCTAGACTACAAGATCTCCAGCAACCTGTTGCGGCTGACTTTGCTATCACTCTATAAAAATCCAACCCAGTTTCTTCTAAAATGTCATGCACAGTTACACATACAGGACCCTCAATCAGTGCTGATTCTGCTACATAACCAGAATTACAGGTTTTACAAATCATTGAAACATTCTCAACAGGCAGTCACCTAATTTGAGGGTCCTCTGAGTTCACAGAATTATAATGACATTCTTCAGTTGCTGACTGTGTACCTGCCAAGTAGAAAAAAAAAAGGGAAATGCTTGGAATAACATGTCACTTTGGTTCAAATGGCATATTTTAGCAAAAGTAACTGATTTTACTAGTTCTAAAGAATAGTCTACTAGTACTAATCTACTTCTATGCAATATTTTTATTCTTACATGTTTCTAAAGAAATTTAGATGTTTCTTCACACCACACACTTTTGAAAATTAAGGAATTCAAAGACACAGCCATTTGTTGTAAGAGCAGTTAAAAGGAAATTACAGTGTCTGATGCATTTAATTCTAATCTCGCGAACATACCTTCCTCTACAGGTAATAAGGACCACACAAACATTTGCTTTTACTTGACGGTATTTCTAACGGTAGTAGAAAGTAAAGGCTGGAAAAAAGGCTAGAATTATAGCAGAATTGCTGTCTACCTAAAGAAAAGTATATTCAAAATACAAGAGAAAGGAAAAGGCAGGATATAGGGAGCTTCCTTTTCCTAATACTCTTTTGACATTAAGCTGTCACCTTTGCCAACTCTGGCTACGAAATGGAGGATCTCCTGTTTCCATAATAACCAACAGTTATTTCCCTTTCTAGTTCCATCTTCTGTCTTAAAATTGTACTAAATGAGAAGCAGAATTTATCAAATCATCAAGGGAAAAAAATCCCACAGCAACCTTAAAAGCACAAGGATTGGGAAAAAAACCAAACAGAAACACATATACAAAACGCAAAAGAGAAAGGAACTTTACCAGGATCTAGAAAAAACAATATAAGGTATGAGAAGAGACCATTTGTCTTGAACACTGAACTGTGGCTCTGGAAATTATTTCATGATGTTAAAAAGGAATTAGCACTAATCATTCCCACACTCATCCAGGCTATAGTGCCTGACAGGCACTATAGGGACTATAGGCTGAGTGCTATACAGGAACAAAGCACAGGTACCTGAGGTTAAACAGGGATTCCCTGTCAAATAAAATAAGATGTGTAAACACAGTACCTTCTTCGTCTACAGAAACACTGCGTATGATGACAGGACTGGAGTACGCTGGCAGTATCAGAGGTAAGTTAGATGGCACAGCATATCCACATGGGACAGGAACAGAATAGCCACTGGACAAGTTTGGACTTGCACATTCATCTTGAGGACTTGGTTCTGGTGATGAGGATGGATCCTTGTCTTGGATTGGTGAAATATTTATGACTGAGTAGGGATTTACTTTGGCTGGAGTCCCTTCCGCAGCAGGTTCGGATGTTTGCAGCTTCTCATTGTTTTCTAAATTATCAGCTCCTTTAATTGAAAAATTTAACAAAAATATAAACTTTTATTTTTCATACCTCTTCAAGATGCTCTAATAGGTCTTTTTAAGTATCCTAAACACTGACCAGATCTTTACTATACAAGTTGCTTACAATCTGTGACTCAAAATTCCCACACACTAGTGCAGCCTCCCCATTTTACAGATGAGTAATGCAACAACAGCAAAACAAGATGAGTTACAAAGATGCCTATGGAAAAACAGTAATTTGCCTGACATAAGCACGTGGATCAAAACAGTCTTAAACCCTGAAGGTTAAAATCTGGATTCTAGATGAATTTGAATCTTATAAACACAAATACAAGAAACATTTTAGGAATAGTCATGAGGACAGGAAAAAGTTCCCTGGAGGGACACTCCTCAAAGAACAGACCTGAAAATGTACACTTAAGAAAGGGGGGGGGAAAATAACCACAAGTTTTCCTCTTTGAAAATGTATTGTTTTCTGTTATGCCAAGTTCCCAGTATCTCTGGAGACAAGCCGAGGTACAGTAGAACCACAGGTCCCTCTGAAGTGAGCTGCAGAACTGCCTGCCAAGTGATCAGATGATTTTGAGTTGTAAACATGACTTCACGAAGGGTGAGTGAGCAACAGATGCTCAGGGAAGGATGCTGTTTAAGTACCAGGTTGTCAAATTGCATAGCACCTGAAGAGTTATCTGTCTTTAACTGCCACGAGCACAGTGACTCTGCTTACAAAAGGAAATTGGATCAAAGTAAGCAACATCAGCTGTTAGTGATTTGAACAGAATACAGCAATTTCCAGACTACACCTAAGCACTGAGAACGTCGGTGTGTGTTGTAACCAATGTTTAAATATTTAGTAAGACTTCTTACTTATGAACAAAATTAATACATTCAAACTCCACTTACTTTAATGCACAACATCTTAAGATCAGCAATAAGCAAGTTTAGCTGCAAAACAGCTTATCTCAAGCCATCCACATGCCTGAAGATCAGCAAGGGCATACAGTTTTCCTGTAGTGTGACACTATGAGCAATCCATTGGTTTGAATGTCACACTTGGATGGGAAATCTCAAAAGAATTACATTTGATGGTCACTTGCCCTGTCAAATCTACCGTGACTATAACTTCCAGAAATATTCAAAACACTTCCATGGTATTTCCATGTGTGAAAGACTGGACTATGATTCAAAACAAACTGACCATTTCTGGAGGCACCAGGGTGCTTTGCTGAGGCCAGGTTTGCAAGTCCGTAAGAAGGAGATGAGTTTTAGGGTGTATAATGGCAAACCTCTGGTCTGCATAAGACAGAGGGGGTGAACTTATCACTGCCAGAGGCTACAGACCGGGCTCTGAGGCCAGTAAGAGGCCTTGTGCAGACAGGATTGTGCCTTTTATCAAGCCAAATTGCCCTCCCTTACACACAGCCTCCCCATCTCCTCCCACAGAAGGTCACATTCACGTGTAGGCTTACTGATGTGAGAGGCAGCTGCCTTAGAAGGGGTCATAAACCATCAACAACCCGCAAAGTGTCCCCAGACTCATTTCTGAGGCCTTCCACTACAGAACTGCTCGTGATCAGAAGACAGTATAAAAACACCCCCACAGAGGAGGTGCTTGGGCACTCCCACCTGAACCTAAGCATGTATGAAGCCACTGGACTTTGTATTTTGCAGACTTCCCACCCTCCCCTGCAACAGATCAAGATCTTCAATCATCACTTCAAACAAGTCTCGTCATAGATCCATGGGTGGTGATTATGTATCTTCCTACTCTTACCCTTTCTTTCTCTTTCTTTTCCTTTATACACTTTCTTAAGTGATATTTTTATGCTTTCATAATGCCATATTACTACAGATAATAACCAAAATGGTTACGTATCTGCTTTCCATTGCAACCAAACTGTTCTAAAATAAACTCCACGTGTATATTTACAAACACCGATCATTCAGTGTTGTCTCACTCTAATCCACTCCAAAGGATGAATTAACAAGAACCTGAGTTACCCTCACCTTCAGGGGTGGGTTGTAACACCATGGAACTTCTTGCTGAAGTATTTTTATTGCATTGTCAAAAAAAGGCATCCTGTGATCAGCCTTGATCATTTAGCACAGTGGAGGTGCAGACTAAAAGGTTGACTTACCTGTGGCACCAGCCCCTTGGTGCTCTATGTTATTGCCAGGGCCAGGAATAGGTGGCACAAGGGCTTGCCTGTCTGCTTCTGGTATCTCATCTCCACTGTCAAAGTCAAACTGTTCTCCCTCATCCTCCTCTTCATCATTTGGCTCCGTGGTCTTTGGTTCACACTCTAGAACTGTGCAGAAAGACACACCTTTGGTTGTTTGCTCTTAATAATGATTTCGTGGGACCAGCAAATGCTCCAAATTACAAATGAAGCTTATACAATGAACTCTTAAATTTTTGGGTTATTGGAACAGAAAAGAAGTTCCTTGATGTGTTGATAACACAGTTTTCAAGAAATCCTTTAGTGTAAACAAGGACATTAATTGGAAAGAAATTAACAAGTAAAAATGCAAATACCCTTGCTTTTGTCATAATGACCCAAAAGATTTTTAGAAAAACACTTGAACAGCCAACTTTTAAATGAGAAAAGTTCACAGGCGAATTTATTTGCACAGGGACATTGCGACTTTATAACTTCAAGTCATTTTTCCTTTCTAACTCAAACTCCTAAGTCTATTCTTTCCTAACAGTGTCCGAATGCTAGTGACAATAACTTAATTCACACACTCCATAAGAGACTAGCAGATTGGTTTTCCTAGTCCAGTCTGAGCTAGTTTTAAACTAACAACCTCATGTAACATGCCATTAGCCCTATTACCACACACAAGGTGCACTCTGAGGGGGGGGGGGGGTTTGACTTTTCAACTCTTACCTTTGATGAAATAATGGCAGAAATAATTACACCATAATATGGATAGGAGGGTGAGTTTGGGTTTTTTTTTGTATTTGCTTTGGCAAAGATTTGGCACCATATATGGGGCTGGGGAAAGGGAGCAGGAAGAAGTGCACAGCAGTTTCTCTGCATGCTATTGGGGAAAATCCATGCGGATTTAAATCGCCCCATGCACCACCATCACCCCCGCCCCTTCAGGTAACAGAAAATGAAAAATAAAGTCTTGCAAGGACGATTGGATCTGCTGAATCGTGATGATATTATCAGCTATCCTACCATCCTGGACAGGTTTTTTATCTTTATGACAAAACCCGCATACCCCAAAGCTCTAGACTGCTTAGATTGTCATGGTAATCAGCATTCCTGCCAAGGCTTCTGTTTCTTCAGGCAGGCTGAGCCAGCATATTTTACTACAGCCATAAATAACAAGATCTTTCATGCAGCCTCTCTGCAGGAGATAAAGTGAACTAATTGCAAAAATTGTAAGGAACAAATAACCGGGTTATCCTGCATTTATTGTCATGGGTTATGGCTGAAGCAGCAGGACATTTAATTTCATTTTGATGCCTTTAAAAAATTCTTCTGTATGAAGTCAGGCTTCTCCTTTTTTCCTTTGTCCATTAGCAAATCTTTTTTTCCTGAAAGATGCAAAAAATCCTTCAGAGCTCTTTCAAATGATTAAAGACAAACACAACATTCTTCCACATCCATCTGACTAAACTGTACTACTCGTTGCTTGACTGTGTAATGAGGAAAAGAAACAAAAGGCTGGGGGATGTTTTCTCAACTTGAATTAAAAAAAATTGGAGGTGCCACCTAATTTTTTTTTCTGTTATGGCTGTTAACACTGCCCTGCTTCATTCATTTCAAAACATTTACTTTGCATCATAGATAAACAAGGCACAGAACCCTATAATTGGGCACTACAGCCTGGGAAGATCCCCCAACCACATCACTTATGGGACAGCAGGTTAAGATCACAAAAACAGACAAAAAAAAGAAAGACTACATGTCTATTAGACAGGGCAGACAGGAGACAAACAAATATCCTCAGTTCAGAATATTTTAAAACTGTATTTCACCTTTGCATCACTTCTACATTTGCTTAATTCTGCAGGCATGAAGTTTAGCCTTTTAAGTTTACAGATCCTTCCATCTCATACTTAGTAAAAATATTCTCCTTTTAATATCAAGGGCATACTATTTCAGTTGATGGAAAAAGGACTTTAACAACAAAAATAAAAAGAGGACAGGGGCTTTTTCCTTCAACTTAACTGCCAATCAGAACTGCAGATAAATACAGATTATGTTATACAAAAAAAGACAAATTCTTGTTTTGAAAATATCTATTTTTTCCATTTGTTCTTTGTGTTATGTCACAACAACACACAGACAAAAGCTCTTTTTAAGTGCTACAATTAGGAAGCAGTTAGACCCGGGCTGAATCTGGATACTACATCCCTCCACAGACCTTGCAAAATTTCATGCTTAAAAAGAAAACCCAAGTTCCTCCTACCCTTTACCTGCAAATCAAAAGGATCAAGCCAAAAAGAGGATTCTGAAGCAATTGTTCTCGCAGAAAAAAAATGGGGTGAGGAGGTAGGATGAGTGGGTGTGTGAGGGGAAAATTTTCAAAGGCACCTTCCCTTGCAATAAACAGATACAGAACGGATTTTTTTTTTAATAATAATTTTAAAATGCACTGGGTTTTTTTCGAAGTAATAAACACACACTGCTTAGCATGACAGAGTCTGTCTGGAATTACTTTAAATAACTAAATTAGTTACTAAAAATCCAATTTGCCCTTTCACCACTACTCACATCCTTAACTACTCACATCCTTAACTTTATGCGTGCCAACCAGAGCAATGAGAACACAATAAATGATTAAACTTTTTCATCTTATGACAATACCACTCTGAAGGCTCTGTAAATGCTTCAGGGAAATTCCTGCATTTCTAAAAATTTCTATTTGGAGTTTTAAAGCATGATGATAAAGAATCTGATATAATGGAAACATTTTCTTCAAGTTAAATTAAGTACAAAAGTCCTAATTTAGGATTAGAAAAAGGAATACATGCTCTCACAATTGTTAGCAGAGCACACAGATTTATTACTTTTTTCTGTGGTTTGTTATCCAGTGAAACAACATTTCTTAAGTTTACTTCAAAAACAACCTCACTTAGGCTATACTTACAGAGACTTGTTGGGGAATAAGCAAGCTTAAACAATTTTTGGTTGCTCTACCAATTGCAAAGCATTCTTGGCACCATCTGCTTTCCTATTCATTATCTTTAAATTATTTATAGTTCAATGTCACCCAGCTAAGGAGTTAAAAGAGTGACATTATTTTTAAAGCCCAGGTTAAGCCAGTGAAGCTTCATTAATAGCTTTCTTGAACAGTTTATTTTAGAGATATAGTAGCTCTGCACTTACTATATCAAGTGCACTTTAAATACAATGTGAACACACAGGGAATAATAAAAGCACCCCAGATGTCTGTCCCCTCTTGCAATCTTGCAAACTCAAGATGACCCAGAAGAAGTCAACTGAATTTCTTCCATGAAAGACCATGATAAAGGAAGAATGAAATAGAACCCCAGGCACAAACAGTTCAGCAGTCTGGGGCATGATAACAATACATCTTGAAGTCCTGGACATAAACAGGCATATTGCCACCAAGAAATACGAATACTTTATGTTTTAAGGTTTGAAAAATATTTTTAGAAATGGATGTAAGGCTTCTGTGTAAGTAGGAATGTCATCTTTGCAATCAGGTGTGCTCCTTTTTTTTTTAAAGTTAGACGGAATTATGGAACAGGTGGAAGTGCATCTATTATATTTAAAAGACTCAATAAACATTTTAAGTCACTTCTACCATACGACCGATGAAGGAAATTAAGTGTACAGTTCTTCAAATGGCACATATCTAATTATTATTTAGTGAAAAGTATGAATACAATTGAGCCTAAAACAGATTGGCAGGAGTTGCCTGCTCTTACTCCAATGTGCAGTTTTAAAACATTTCTTTTTTACTCATATATTTTGCACTGCAACACTTAGGACTGCAAAGACCCACCTTCCCTTCAAATGAATTCCCCAAATGTTTCAACTTTCTACAAATACTTCAATGTCTTGAAATATGCAAAACTTTTCAGTAAAAAAAAAATTAAAAATTTTACTATCCCAGGATATTTTTAGGTATTATAAAATTTGATAACTTACATAGGTTACAACTCAAAACCAACTGCCAAGCATAGCAATCTGAGTGCTTATGATTTATCCATAATACGTTCCAGAGATTTCTCTGAGATATGCTTCCCTTTACAGAAGCGTATCTCTAGACAAAACCTGCAAAGCTCCATATGTAAGTGTACAAGGCATTAGACAGTATTGAAAGCCTGCAGATACCAGGAAATGACTGAATTTTTAAAGTTACCATTATTTTTGTAAAACTAACCATTTGGGCCCAAGCGTACCCTGCTGACTGTGCTCCAAGATAAAAAGGCTCTCAAGTCGTTCACTTTTTCAGACAAAATTTTGTAGCAGAGTTTTGGCATTTGTCAGGATTGTGAACCTTGAGCTAGGAAACACTCATGCCTGCAGAAGCTTCCTGATTCGGCCAACTTGTAAACCTTTGCAAAGTAACAGTTGCCTCATGTTCAGCAGGAACTTGCAGACAGGTTTTAAAAAACTCAATCACCACTGGACAGCCTCTCCTTTCTCCCAGCTTGAAAGCACTGATTAGATTGATTCCTAGAGCTAGAAAGCAACACAGTATTTTCAACCCACTCTTCTGTCCCACTTGTGACCATTAGTTCTTCAGTATCAGGAGAGAAACCTGCAGTTAAGTATTCTTTTGCTCTGGTACCCAGCTGACACGTGGCTCTTCCGCCCTTCCTTCAAAGGACACCTCTACCAGCACCTGCACACGGAGAGGGGTGAGGTGCAGGGCAGGAGGGACCCCGGAGGAGGACGGCTGACTTTTAGGAGCAAGTGCTTCTGCAAACACTGCCGGTCACTAACACTTCCAAGCCACACGAGACATCCAACAGCATACCACTGGCATCCGTAAATCAACTCCCCACACAGTCACACAGGCGGAAAGTGTCTATTTCGCTGGGGGAAAAGAAACGTCTAGGACAAAACTGTGTAAGCAAAAACACGAGTGAGCACTCCTTCCCATGGGAAGCAGATCAGAGCCAAGGACTTTCACTCCCGCTGCACTCACAGTTGTGCTAAGCTGGCGCTGCAGGGAACCCAGGCCCCTGTGGTACAGGCACACTCCTAATTACACACAGCTCGCACACGCATCCAAAGCACGACCACAATGTCAGCATTACAAGCCTCTGTGGAACACAGTTACAAAAAAACCCCAACCAAACTAAACAGTACACATTCATGCTAAAAGTGTTTCCAGCGACGGAAACAAAAGCAAAACCACATGAATTAACAGGCTTTCCCTGCAAATAAATAACAAAGAAATAAGTACAAATGCCTCTTTAGTATTTTGCAAACACACACATTACATACTAATTATGTTGTTGAGCATGCACAACAGATATTATTCTTCTGGATAAAAAAACAAATTCAAAACCAGAGTCAGAAGAGTAATGAATGTGTCTGCTGAAGTTTCAGAGAGACTGCTGACAACACCATGCCTAATACCAAAAAATTGCATTCCTTGAAATAAAGCCCAGATCTGTGGATGTTAGGAAAGATTTACAAATATCAAAAAAATCTTAACTTTACAAACTACTTGCAGTGCTAAAAATCTATGCCTTAGATAGCTAAAATTCAAAAGAACCAAGTTGCAAAAAATCAAAAGTCCAAAATAAAGACATTAGACATGAACCATGCTGTCCAGAGAGTAGCAGCAGCAACACCACCGGACTGGTACTCCTTTGTAACTCAAGGGGCTTTTCAGTGCTGGCTACACTAGAACCAGAAAGGCAGCTAAGTAAAATCAGTGTTTTGTGGCCATTTACTTTAATTGCTTCTATACTCAGCGCACTGGTGGCACTGGTATTGCCTGCTACAGCCAGAAACGTAGACTGAGCCTGGTCCCGAGCATGTCTCTTCCACCTCAGCACCATATTAGCACATTCTGACATTCAAATTTCACCAAGAAATTTTGCTGATGCTGTAAGGAAAGCATGTACAGATATTTGAAAACGTGCATAAATACATGAGAGATCTCCCTCTCTGCTGAAAAGCGTCTACCCCTATTAAAGGCTACTAGCTTTCCATCAGTATTAAAGGAATACTAATACACTTAACATTTAGTACCCCAGAGGTCACCCTCTGAATTGGTATAAACACCACCAGGCACCTGACCTGAGGTACAACATTGCTGCTACTGATGGTGGCTGTGTAGCCCAGCTCAGCCTCAGCTACTGCGCACATGAACCACTGGACTCACCTACAACACGCTGCCAAATGGACAATCAACACAGAACAGGAAAACCAGAGAGCTTTAATAAAACAAACATCAAACAGCAGAACACTACAAAGTCATTGAGAAAATGAAATATCCAGCTTTGGCAGTGCAAGGACAGAGCATGTTGGGTAACCACAGGGTACAAATGCCACATGAAGTAAAAACAGAAAAATCTTCTAGGAAATGGTAGCTTTGACCATGTAGTTGATATATTTATGAAAAAATAACCATTTTTAAGGAAATTTCCACCAGTGAGAACAGACTGGCTTGTTATTTACTTCTACACTTCTTTTTTCTATCAGTTATCAACTATTAATATCTAGTTTTCCAAATAATTATTATACTTCAAAGCAATTGCTCTCCAATGTTTTGAGGCATATGAATTTCTCTAATACAGTCTGTTTAATTCTAATTAGCAATATAAAATGGCTGTATCTTCTGGTAATATCTTGGACCAAAAGCTCTTTAAAAGTAATTTGGAGCCCCATTGAAGCAGGAGGCAGCAGAAAGACACCCTGAAGACCTAAAATAGGGAGGATGAGATCCCACTTCTACAGAAAAAAAGCACATAGTTCAGGTATATAAACTGACTATCTTACTAAAAAAAAGCTGCAAGCCAAACAGAGCAAAAACTTGAGTTTCTTAGGTATTGGATTTTGTCTAGCAACATCCTTCTACCCGGATGACACAGTCTGGCTAAGAAGTTAGCAAAGGATTTGACTTCATTTTTGGATCATATTTTTTCTTCTACCTTGCCAGCAGCTCTACGTATTTCCTAGACTGAACCTTCAGAGGACTTAGGCAAAGGGATGCCTAAGGATGCCTCATCCTGGATCAGTGGTCCAGGCTGAACAACCCTTGGTCTAGCCATGTCAAAACTGAAGCACTTGCTGGCACCCCACAAAAGCACCACTTAGACCACCTAAAAGCATCTGACTTCCAACAGATGCTGACACGGAGCCATTCATACGCTCAGCCTACTTCCACAGCAGCGGTTCAGAGGGGCTCAGAGGATGCACATGGTTTCAGGAATCCAGTTTCAGGAACCTTTTGGGACACACTGCCAAAGGTTCCTTTTTCACAACAGTAACTCCATCTAATACTCCAAGCAGTGCAGGCAACCTGCTCACAATGCTTAAAAATAACCTATTTGTGTTTTTCCCTCAATTAATTCTGGACAAGGAAACAAACTAGAAATTAAATTTTACAGCAATTTACTGCATCTTTTACTACAAAAAAATGTATAAACTAAAACAGGACCAATCCTGGACAATACCGGAAATATTCTGTATTTCAGCTGGCTTCTCACCTCATCGTTTCTATGATTATCCCTTTCCCCAGCATAAAGAGTACTGTTCAGATAGCTGTGTTTGTAAACTAAGCGTAATATATGTAAAATACGACAAATCCATTATCCCATCAACTAATGAAGAGGGGGTTTGACAGCATCCCCTTCTAAACTATTTTTTTAGTTATTGTTCGAACACATCTTCTTTGCCCTAACATAGTAAGGTCCTGTTATAGCTCAAAAAAACCCCTGTGGAATTCAAGCAAACTCATGAAAACAGTAATTCTTACTTCACTGCACTCTCAGAAATCCTATTTTATAATAACCTCCTAACACACCTTCTACCAGAAATTCTATCATCTCAGTGGATACTGAGCAACAAGGGTGTTTCCCTAGGACCTTTGAGTCCACCAGCCTCAGAGCCCTTCCCACTGCCCCTTCTCACTGTTTCATTAGCCATGGAGAGGGAAGGAAGCTCTGCCTTGTTCCAAACACTGGTCAAAGAAAACCACCATAACCAAACATCACAATTCAGGCCTTCAGCCAGCCCATATGGAAGTCGGGAAGCAATTTCTTCCAATATAAAGTCTTGTTAAGAATTTGGTTGGTGTATTTTATTTGCATGACCAGGTTTTGGTAGCATGGGGGCTACAGGGGTGGCTTCTGTGAGAAGCTGTCAGAAGCTTCCTCCATGTCCAGCAAAGCCCTTGACAACTGGATCTGAGAGAGCTGCTGTGGGGAAAATGAACTCCATCTCAGTCAGACCAACACAGTTGGCAAGTGTTCTTCACATGCAAATACCACTATCAGATATGCATGTGGGAAACAGCAATCCCAGCCAAAGTTAATTTCACTTCTACCTCCCTCTGCAATACAGGAGACTGCTAAAATCCTCCAGACACATTACACTGAACCAGTTCACTGCTCCCAGAGCAGCACCTGCATTTCCTTTTGTCTCTCCCTGCCAACATACAGAATGGGGAAATACAGAGACTAGGAAGTCACCCACCAGTGTTGGCATCCCCATGACACACAAGCACAGGCATCTTCCCTTACAGCCACTAGAGAAACCTCTACCAGCATAACAGAATATTATCCAGAATCTATCATGCTTCCACCTAAACATGGTTATTGAGCTCAACAACAGACTATTTAACAATGAGATGTATTATTGCAACAACACTTTTCTGACAGACTAAATCATCTTCTGTCTCCATTTTAATGAAATTTTAACAAGGCCGTAATTCGTGAAAAGGTTATTTCTGTGAAAAAGAAAAAAGCAAATCTATGTAGGGGGTTGGAAGGGTCTTCTCCCAAAAAGTTTATCAACTATGTTTTCCTCAGATTGCTAGGCACAGTTTCAGGCAGGAAAAGCAAGCAGCACCTAATAAATGTCTCATTCAGTAACTCACACACTTTATTTAAGTTACTATAATGCAAACAAGTTTTTATCTGTGCTCATGCACAAGATAAGAGAATTATAACTGTATTAAAAAAAGTTAATCTTTCTGCAAACTTTAGAGTAGAATCATTACAGAGGCTCTAGATATGATTAGTGAGTATTTATTGAGATCAGTGAAACAGAAATAAAAAACTCCAAAAATCCCTCAGCTTTTTGCCAGCAATTTATCTCAGCCAGTTAATGACAAATACAAGTCCTAAAAATGCAAAAGAAGCATAAAATAATATAACTCACCACTCTTCTCAGACGTTGAATCACTGAAATTAAAATTTCGGAGGTTAGTTTACACAACTATTCACTGAAAGAACACCCAAAAATCAGCACCAATTCCTTTACAATTTTGGGGGTTTTTTAAGCAATCAACACTAGTTACCACAGATCAATTATCAAGTTTTGCCGCAATGCCCTGAAAGGCCTTTATCTCACCATCAACTACTCTTTCTGATTAACATGTCTGGGCCACGTTCCTGCACACAGCTAGCAAGTAAAGTCAAGTCACCTTAAAGAGCAGCTGAGTAAACAAAAGAAAACCCAACAAAACAAGTACAACTCATTATTCAGAAAGAAAAGATCAAATACTATCAAAAGCATGAAGTCACCCTCTAAGAAATCCATAACAGTAACATCCTTTTACACATTCTAAACATCTAGTAAGGTTTTTACCATTTCCTTTTTCAAAATAAAATAAGATCCATGCATACTGTGTTTTCTCTGTGGATGCTAAAACCAGAAATAAGCTTTTTATTAAGCTATTTATTGTCTATTTTCTGTTTTTCACAGAACTCAAATACACTTGGCTAGAAGTAAAAACACATAATTAGGAGTCACGTGTGACACCATAAATGGCTTTTGCAAAGTGAATTTTCTTGTTACTCTTCATTACACAACTTGTCTAAATTGTCACATAGAATAATTGATCCTTACCTTAAACAATGCATTTTCCTTCATTTACTGAGAGAAATGTGACCTTTAGAAATAAATAAATAAATTGTTCTGTTACAGATGGGATGTCAGACACCAGCAAGCTATTGCCAGTTTCAAAAACAAGGAACCATTCATAACTACAATTCATATTCTGTTCTCATTCTTCTGAAATCTTGGCTCCCTTTTTACAATCATTTGTAACTGTCTGTATTCTGAAAATAGATACTTAACAATATTGTTTAGCCTAAGACCAACTCCTTTTATAGCTGCAGTTTCATTTCAGCAATTTTCTTATTTCAATCCCCTAATCACAGTAAATAAATACAATCTTAGGGTCCTCAATGTTCTTTATTTTCAGAAACTAAATCATAGAACATTAGTCCTTCTCTTGACACTATTATAAAAGTCCAATTTAACCACCTCTTGTCTCAGTCACAAAATTAGCTTTTTGAACTTGTTAAAACCTAAATAAACTACGAAATTATTCACTGAATAGTACAAAAGGTAACTAAATAATCTGAAAGAAATGCATACAGCATACAGAATAAAAAGCAGCTCCCCTAGCAGAGAAACACAGTCATCTCTCCAGCAAAACACAGCAGCTGTCCAGCAGCTCCTTATTAGAGTTAATAAAAATTTTTTTGTAAGCTGGTGGGTTTTTTCTTTGGTTTTGGTTTTTTGGGGTTGGGTTTTTTTGTTTCTTTCTTGGTGGGGTTTGTTGCTTAGTTTTGTTTGTTTCTTTTTTTGTTAAAATATGTAAGGTCATCCCAATGGAAACTTTTATGAGAGTACAGTTGTTTCTACTTCACTCTTATCCAAGGAGTCAGGCCAGACTTCCTTCTCAGGGACAGAGGAACTAGGACTATTTTAGTGTTCCGGCTCTGGCAGGCAAACCACAAAAAATAACTGCGGAAAAACACAATCACAGCACTCATTCACATACAGGATATCCAGATTTAAGTCCTTGGCCTCCTTGCTCTACATGTCTCCATATCAGGAACAAAGAAATATCCCACTCACAGCTCTAGAGAGTTGATATTTCTACATAAAGGTATACAAAATGCTTTTACAATTAGTGTCTAGGAGATATCCTTGGTCTATTTCCTGTTTCAGAAAAAACCAACTTCATTTCATTGAGGAACATCTTAAATACCAAACTTCAGCATAACGAGGTTTCTCATCTAGCTTTACCCAAGGTACTGGGGACAGTGGTGTAGGTGACTGATCATCCAGCTTTTCACTACATTTGGTCCTTAAGGACACCTAAAGCATCTCAAATGAAGAGTTACAATTGATTCTCTCTCAGGTAAAGAGAGTATTTGGCAGTAATACGGAGACTGTGCATTCAAACTAATTCTCACAATGTCCTTGTACAAACACTGAAATTTCACTTTAAAATTTTAACATATAATTTATGCTAATTTTCTATAAATAGGAAACAAAATATACCACCTGCGATTCAAGAACTGTATGGCAATGCAGCCACACTCCAAATCTTATCACTGTATATTAACCTGTGTTGATAGACTCAACTAATTATAGATCACAGCCCAGAATTTATTTTAGGTCTTACAACTGTTGTAAAAGACAACTCAGTGTAGGACAACTGGGCTGAATTGTTGGCAACTATATTCAGCATGAGGAAATGCACACAATGCTTTCTAATAGTTTTCACAGAGAAATCCTATGAGGCATAGTGCCATGTACCAGAAACAGTCAGAGACGACAATGCAAAGCCAAGCCTCCTTGACACAGAAAGTACACCCTGCTCCCTGTCCCCCAGCTTTCCTAGGCAATAAGTTGTTTGTCACGTATCCATCCTGCCAGGCAAACAAAGCCAGCTTTCCTTTGGAAACAGGCCCTGATAAACACCTCTGGAGTCCTCACTTAAAGAAAAGGACTTCCACTTTGCAAGATCAACAGATGTTTTCCAAGTAGAGGAATGGAAAACTTCCAGACACGACATCTCCTAATAAAGTAGTAATAGCACAAGCACAGGCCATCACACGTAAACACCATCCTAGCATTAAACATCCAGTCTCTAGTCCTAGCTGTTCAGTGTGAAGGTAAATCCTCTACAGGAGAGACACAATGTGATTCCCAATGCTCAGAACTACCAGTATTGTTATTTCTCCCTGCATAGTCTGCAGTCCACAGCTTACCCTCTTCTTGTCTAAATAGGTTTGGCTAAGGACACTCAGCTACAGCAACCAATTAAAAGCATAATTATAACTTAGTGTCATGATAGAATTTGCCATTTTCATTTAGCTTTTACAAGAAGGGGTTTGTTTTGGTTTGGTTTTGGTTTTTTTGTTGAAAATATAAAAATCATCCTCTTTTATTTCACAAGATAGCCATGGAAATTTTTTATGCAGGAAATCTTAAATACCTGCACTCCATGCATAAATTCATATGTACAGACACACTAAAGAAGGGAACACGAGCTAACACTATTATCTCAAGTATCCATTTTGGAAGTACTTCTTCTGATTTTGCTCTTAGCCAGGCAAGCCTTTGCACTTACCCCACTACAACTGCTCCCTGGTTGCTAACACATACTTTCCCTCAACACATACAGAGAAAAATACTAGGGAATTTTTAACCATGGCTAAAAGAAACTCTTTTTAAAGCAGTCAAGAGGACAGAACATAAAGGCATCAATTTTTCCAAGTTACTCAGCACTTGAATCTGCTCTGAGGTAGGGAAATTAACTAGCACAGACTTGCCGCTACCTGATTAGCAATGCATGACTGGAATGTCCAAACACCTGTGAGCAGATAAGTTGCATAAGCATAATGAATTAAAATAAATAAAATATGTTACATTCCATTCTTTTATCACATGTAGTTCTTCCTTATCAAGTAGTGGCAGAAGCAGCTACACTATTGACCTTAATTGCACCTTAACTTAAGCAAAGCATAGGTTCAGATGGCTATGGCTAATGAAAAGACATTATTTAACCCTGTAGCTTTCATCTATATTCTCACAACAACCCCATAACAAAGATGACAGTTTACTATTATTTTTCCCCTATACATTAGGATTGATACAAATAAGTTTGGGGAATTTACTTGGCAAAACCATAGAAAACTTACTTGACACGAATAAAGTTGAGATTTACAGTGCAAGGTATATACTTGTACATGGAAAGGAACCCACATGACTTTCAGCACTACAGCTATCTTTGTTAGGACAAAAAATAAGTAAACAAAAAAATTCCCATAACGTCATAAGAAAATTTTTTTTAAAAAAAAGCAGTTGATTTCATCTGTGGCCCCAGTGTGAGATTATCGAATCATTATGCAAAAACTACAAGTATTTATTTTTTATGGTGTAGCAAAGGGTTGTGCACCAAATAGTAGTCTCATCCTCACTACAAGCTACAATAATTGACCCATGTGCCCACTGTCTGAAGGCACTGACAGGTGCTGCTCACCCCTCCTGAACTGATGCATGCGTAGTCAGTGTATATGCATGCAAAATAAACCCTCAATTGTTACAAAAAATACTGTATGTTTCCTTCCTCTAGTTGTTAGGTGTATTTGAGGTCATACTTGGCCCTAAAATGCTCCCTTCTTTTCCACCTGCAAAAATAGGTCATGAGAATTATGTAGAAAGTGAACTAAAGTGTATTTTAGTGTAATTATTAAAATTTATCTTCACTGGCAATTCCTTTAATATGTTTTTAAGAGAGTTAGCAATGGCTAAGTAAAAATATACACAAGTTCCATTAGTTTAAGACAAAGGTTTTTTGAAATGAGAGAGAAATCACATAATATTCTGAGTTGGAAGGGACTCACAAGGATCATCAAAGTCTAACTCCTGGCTCTGCATACGACCACCCCAGGATCACACCATATGCCTGAGAGCATTGACCAAACACTTTTTGAATTCTCTCAGGCTTGGTGCTGCTCCCTAGGGAGCTTGTTTCAACCAAAAAAAAACCCCAAAAAACACTAAACCAAAACAAACAAACAAACAACCCCCCCAAAAAAACCCCCCAAAAAAGCATCAATTGACACAAGATCAGCTAGAGCAGAATCTCAATTTATGTTAAATATGTTCTAAATGTCATGAAGATCTTTGCAGAGAAGGAATCTGAATTCTGAAATCATAATGAACTATGTCACCCTGAAATCTTGTCAGAGTATCCCACAGGTTGAAATGCTGCACAAAATTGGAGCTATTGCCACAATTACTGGCCATCTTTGAAAAACGGCAGCCCCTGCTGACCTGGAAATATTGATTCCTTAAGAATGACTCTTCCCCTACTGCACTACATTACTTTGGAGTTGGACTGTCCAGCAGAGAGACTTTCAGAGTAACCGTCACTACACAAAACTGAGTTAAATTCAGGGTCCTGACCACATGGATTAGGACAAGGACAGCCAAGGCAACAACAGCCTGAGTAGTATCTCAGAGCATAAATGAAACTGCCAATAATGCTAGTCAGAAATCTAATCTATTAAAAGCTGATTGCACAAGTTTCTGCTTCTTTCACATTCCCAATACCCTAGGTAGTATCTATTAACAGACCTCTATCTGCAGCAGTGCCAAAGCTAGAGAGAAAGCAGTTCTGATCTAGAATGGCAATTCCCAAATTCCTAAAGTTACACCTGAGTAAGATTTAGATTAAATCTCCTCTCATACTGATGGCTTTGTATAAGTTCTGTGTGAACAGTGAAATGTCCTATAAGCAATAATTTATTGTATGTATTATTGTATGCAAATGTATTATTAAATATATTAATATATACATATAACAATGTATATAATAGAGTGCAAGTCCATAAGTAATACTGTCCTATATTAGGAATAGATTAAAATTTTACAGAAAAATCAGTATCTACACAAACTATACTAGCAACTTCACCAAAATAAGAGCAGCTGTACTGAGTTATGGAACCACAGGTCTCCATAAAATTATGTTTTTGGATGATCAGAACAAGTACATAAAACTTCTGTGAAGTCTCCCAGCATCCAACTAACAAAAGTCAAATCCTGTTAAGTATTAAAATATGTAGTAACAAGCACGACACAATGGTGTGCTTACAGGAAATTAAGCAGTATAAAAAATTAGCCAACGCAATGTTCTCTTGGAGAGAGTGTAAATGCAGAGGCAGTGACACAGTGTCTTTGTAGATCCTACCTTTGTGTTCTCAGAAACCCAGGCTACACCAGTGGCTATCAAGCTAGCAGTATACAGCAGGCAAAGGGCACTGAGTGTTAACTTTACACAATGAGCCCCGTGGTCTAGCATCCATAATACTCTTCCACAAGTCTCTGTGCTCTGACTACACAGAGTTGCTGTAGAAAACACATATTTTCAGATTTGGACTGCTCCCAGGTTTCTTCCCATCATGCTCTAACTACACCAGCAAGCAAAGTCCAAGAACAAGATGGGGTAGATGACAGGAGCTCATGTTTCAGTAGAAAACCACTGGGACCGAGCCTTAGGGTGATATGGGGAAGAGAGTGCTGCAGAGGTAAAAACACTTTTGGAAAGATAATCAAATTCCTACAAACCAATTGGCTTTAACCTCCAAACTATTTCAATTACCTTCTGCTGGTGGGGGAGGGAAATCCTCTGTGTCCATCCTAGTGTATCCACCGCACCTTTAGAAGACTGGAAAATTCTGCAAAAACGAAGGGAACATGTTTTGTAGATGAACATAATTTCCAAATATTGAGACACGCCTTTTCAATTTGGCCAAGCTCATACCTATTAGCTAATACAATTATGAAAGAGAAGAAATGTGCCTGGCTTCTTGCTTCAATATAAATACAGTCCAAATTTTTATGTACACAGCCCTCAGTATTGGGGCCAATTCTTCTAATGATCTCAGTAAGCCAGATGAAGAAAGATGAAGTTTTTAAACTATTTGGTATTCTCAGCTCCCACTGTGACAATCACAAGCAGATTACTAAAACATGTTATTTCAGTGTCTGTTTGGAGTACATACTCTATCTCAAAATCTTCATGAAGAGGAAAAGGATAAAAATTCTACAAACTGTATCAGTTTTGATGATGTTTTTCTCCATTTAGCAATCGGAAAAAACAAATTTTAACTATACACTTTGTATACAGCTTCTTTCCTTTTTCTTTTTTTCCCAATCTTAAGAACTCTGCTTAAGCTCCTTTACTTGCACCTTTCCTGAGAAGAGTGAAGTACCAGCAAGCAGGTTCCTGAGCATCTTCTCTTTCCTCCTCTTTTCTCAAATGCCATTGATCTCATATTTTAAGGAGAAGAATAACCCTACAAAGGATTCCCATACTTTGGTACTGAATACATAATTGGTGAGAACAAAGCCCACAACCCATGAGAGACATCATCCCTCCTTCCCCATAACACTACTTAATGGTAACATTCCAGTATCATCTGGAAGGAAAACCTATTGTGATAAACGATGAGCACACTCTGCCCCAAGTCCTTTTTCACTCTAACTCAAGAGACAGCATGTCAAGAAGACAGATATCAGAACAAGGCTGAGGAGAAAAAGTTTCCAAAAGTCAGAAAAGACAGTGGAAGAGCCAATGCTGAATCTTCTGTCCTACTCTTGAGTAGCTCATAGATGTTAATCTGAAGAAGCTACCTCTTCCACTGGCAACAAAACAGCTCAAGCCCTTGGAAAGTCTCCATAGCCCAAATATGAAAAGATTAAGTTGAAAGAGATAGTGAAATTCAAGGTGAAGTGGCAAAATATTAAACCAAATGTGGATTAGGATACACAGGTCACATCAATTGCCACTTACAGAAGAAGTGACAGCGAATGGAAACAGAATGTTTCAAAAAAGGATCCAACCCTAGGAGAGACCAGGCAATTTATCTCCCTAACATTTAGGTTTGCAAGGGAAAGTCATAAGGACAGATGTGCAAGGAAGGATAACAACTCTAGTCGAGCAAGATCCTATTCTGATGAGACAGTTCCTAACAACTTCATCTACTAAGCATAAAAAATTCCCTTTTAAACTGTCTTAAGTTTTGGTAATTCTTAATCCAGTCCTAGACAAAATCAAGTAGCTTCAGAGCCAAGGCTCAGAAAGGATTCACACATGTATACAACATCTGCCTGTAACACAAAAAATTCCATTACATGCTTTCACTATACAGTGTTCCATCTAAAGCCTCTCTACAATTTATATCGGCAGAGCTCCAAGGCGTGTTCCTGCTTACAGATGTCTGGAATGCATCCTGCCACACCAAAATTGTCAGCCAAAACAAGAGATAGTTACAGTTTGAAGAAATGGCTATTTTTCTTTATTCTTTTAAAGCAGCTCATGACTGGAGCATAGGTTTTCAAGTGTGAAACATCATAGCCAGCAAACCTGTGAAAGTGAGTCTCAGCACATTTTCCAAATGCACCTATAAGAAAGTAGCTAAAAGGCCTTCAGAATTTTTTTTTTAATTTAAACATATGATGCAACGTTTTAAGTGTCTATCAAAGTTAACTTCAACAATGATTTTTTAAATCAATTTCTTCCTCACCAGCGAATACTAACAAGACACAGAGCTGAGTTATGGAGCTTGATTTCCATTTTGATCTAGCTCACAGTGACATGCTTCGAATTACACAAGAATTGTGTCAAGGAAGGACACAGACTCACTGTTAAGAGTCCTACCCACTGACCTGCTTGCTCCCATCTGAACAGTGCAGTTATTCACAAGAAGAAAGATACACTTTCTCACTTAAGAATGCCTCAGGGGTTGATTTAATCATTGCAATAATTCATCTTGAAGTTCCACATATTTTTCTCTACTTTTTAGATGCTGAGAAAAACCCTGCAGCAGCAAAGAGGGCTTCTGTATTATAGATTCCAGTCATACTCTCCACAAAAATAAAATAATTGCCATTTTATGTAACAGAGAGCACGTTTATGAATGATCTCTAATAGCACCATATTTCAAAGAGAAGTTTTTCACTCTTCTATTGAGAGACAGTGGAACTAACTGAAGTTAAAGATGTTTACATCAAGGTTAAGGCAGATGATTTAATTTGACTAGCAGCATATGGTATATTTGCATTTGGAGCGCAAGTGCTTTCCCCATTGATTCTCCTGCTAACAGAGTTACAAAGCACAGCTTACAGGTGCATTTAGAAATAATTGTGAAAATCAAAGCTCAAATTAAGCTGAAAGGGGCTTCTGAATGTTCTCTCATACACTCAAGACAGATGTTTTCAAAATTAAATCAGGCTGCTGAGGGCCTTTGTCCCTCCAAACTATGAAACCCCATGAAGGTGATTTCACCACCCCCCAGAGCATCCTCCTCCTGAGCTTAACCAGCCACTCCAGGAAGTTTTTCCCATAAGCCCAAATGGAATTATCCTTGCAGCAGCTTGCAGCCATTGCCTCTCATTCTCCTGCTGCACACCTCTGAAAAAAGCGTGGCTCCACCTGCTTACCAACTCTGCCTTGGGAAGCAGAGGACTGCAATTCAATCCCCCTCAGTCCTTTCCTCTCAAAATAACACAAACCCGGTTCCCTTAGTCTCTTCTGATCTCTTCCCACTCCCAACCATAGCAGTGGCCTTCACTGGACTTGCTCCAGTTTGCCAGTCCCTCAGTTGAACTGGGGCCTCACCATCAACACTGAATTCCAGATGCAACATCAAGACCACTGAGTAGATGCTACTTGGCTGAACATAAAATTATATAATAAAATTTAACACCTTTTAAGATACTGAATATTTAGATTTTGTTCCAAAGGTATTTAAAAAACTGCAAATAGAAAAAATTCCCTATTAAACATGAAACATGTGTACTATTATAATCACATGTATTCCATCATAAAATTATGAATCTGAGTAACTGAACAACTGCCCTGACATACTCAACATGACACAGAGGTTATAAAAATATGGAGCTTTTTACTCCCTACAGAAAATTGTTTTCTCAAATGCAGTATATCCTCTGTTTAATGACTCAAACCACAGCCTTCCAGGCTCCACAGCAATCACAGACACACAGGGACAGAAAGAAGCTCTCAGAGTTACCTAGCTGAAAGTTTAACACTTCCCACTGGCATCCAGATGTGAAACAAATTCACCTGACTCAGTACTCATCACCTTCTTTGCTTCAGATGTGGGTAAAGGTAGCACTGACTGGTGTGGACCACAGTGGTGATCCACAGACCACCTCCCTTCCTTCTCTTCCCCCATATTTCTCCTGTGTGCCAAACATACAGCAGATGCAGGGAGAGAGGCCAAGGAGCTCCTGGACACTTTTATCAAAGGTAGCTGACCTGCTCTGGTCAAAACATTGGCCCTCACTTCCCATGTCTGCTTCCTGATGTTTTCATCTGGTCCTTTCCTGCCAAACTGTTAGGAGGAACAGGTAATTCTTACTCATATTTACAGACTGGAAGGGGAAAGATATTTTTCCGATTTTTAAGTTCCTGCTTTACCTGCCCACTTATATCCGAACCAATCTATCTAGGCAAATCCCAACTTTTCCAAGCCAAAGGCACTACTATTGTTAAAAAAACCCTACTCGTAGCACAGTAGCATGCTTTTAGTTCATGTTTAGCTAGCAACTTCCTAAGTTTGGCACTAAAATCAGGAATAATCATATTAAATGCATGAATTTTGAAAGAAAAAACCCAATGGGTCCCTTATTATACTGCAATATATTCAGTTCCTGACTAAATTTGTAATGCTTTCTAAATTTTGAATTGATATGCAAGAAAAAAAAAAGGAATTAAAATACCACATTAAAATCAGATGTTCGTGGCCAGTGTTTCTCTCGCAGACAAGTCCCACACAGTCAAAGCAGTCAGATCTCCAGTGGCACTCATACCAGAAACCACAATTGTCCAAGTATGAAATGGTCCACAAGGACAGCTCACAACACTTACTTCGTATTTTCCACAACTACGCTCACCTTTGACCATGAAAGCTGGTGCTGAAAGAAGTGGGAGTCTGTGATGTTCCACAGCAGACCTCACAACCTCAGAGTGCTAATACCTGCATAATCTGTGAGACTGAAATTCTGATTCCCAAGCAAATGGTAGTTTCAACAAAGAAAACAAAGGCACTTTTATATTTGTCCAAAGACTATAGAAGAATGTCATCATCATTCCTCTCTGAGACTTAGTCTTCCCTTCTCCTAACCTTTGGTAACTCCTGCCTCTGGGACTAGGCTTCTCAGCTATGTCTGCAGATTGGATTTTGTTCAATGATTTCCTTTAATTGTGGGACAAACAACAGACCACCAGTTCTCAGCTAAAGGACTACAAATACTGATGAACATCTGTATTTCCACTTTAGCAAAACTATTTTCCAACAGTCACTACTTGTGCAGAAGTCAGTATGTAACAGAAACAGGGTAGACACGAACTCTGCCAAAACTATGAGGCAGGGCAGCATTCAGACCTGGGGGCACAGTACCCACCCACTGAGCTCCCAAAGTGCTGCCAAGTTTTTTCAGCTCTATCACCCTAGGAACTGTAAAGGTGACTGATATACCTGCTATTTAGGGTGTGTGCACTATAACTGCAGCAGCATCAGGATTCTTCATTCTTAACACTGCAGAGAGAATGAGCCAGTGAGCATTTTGTAATAGGAAACAGAAGCTCAATCAAGGAGACAACCTTCCAAGAAACTGTGACAATGCAATGTCTCTGACAAAGCCTGCAAGTCTAAAAAACCAACACCAAAACAAGAAAAACTGTGAAGGCAAAGCCCATGAATGTCTAAAATTCCTTTGTGACCACGTCATTTAGTGAATATTGCTGTATAATGCCCAATTGAGTCTCCTTTCACCTAGAACTACAGAATTCACATTGGGAAGTAAATCTTGCTGAAATTTGACATAAAGACACTTCCAGGGGTGCAGAGAAAAGACAAGATAAAAGAATGCAGAAGGCAGAAGGTTAATTTCCTGGTTTTTTACTTCCAGTACCTCAAGAAGGCTCTCTTACACAGAAAAAAATAAAAACTGATAGTAAAATTTGTTCTCCATACAAGTTATTCCTAAGAAACATGGAATGTAGATTTTTTAAAGAGGTGTCTGCAGTAGGTATGAACGAAGCAGCCATTCATATTATGACAGCTGCCCATCCCATGCTGTAAGCCATTGAAGAAGTCTGTATCAAGACTGGATCATTATTTCTTTTAACATCTATCTGGTTTTATTAATTGCTGACAGTCCTATTCTGTAGGAATTTTATTCTTAAATTTAGCAAAAAGAATTGCTGAATCACAAGCAATGGAATAATAAAGGAAGTACATAGGTTCAGGTAAAAAATTAATAGGAAGCCCAGTTCTTGGCTCAGTTAAAGTTGGGGGAAATTCTATTACTTGCAGCAATTCAAAAAAGGTCAGATCTGTAGAGATGCACAGTTTTCAGAATGCATAGAGAATCCACTTCCCCAAAAGCTACTTTGCTTCTTTTTCTGCTACCCATTCTTACACCAAGCAGCCTCCTGCTCAAGGCCAGAGAACACCACAGCACCAGTAAGCCCTGAACAAGAAGCAGTCTACAGCGACACTCCAAAAACATGGCTGAAGATCAGTTCTCTAATCTTTCTTTTTGAATGGTATTACAACATTTCTTCACCTAGAGTAGATTCCTGCTCAGTACATCATCTAAAGGAGGGGAAAAGAGGAGGGAAGCAAAGATTGCATTTGCAGATTTGTCCAAGGGATCCTGACCACAGCGCAATCAGCATGGTTTAATTTTTATGTTCTTCCCCTCTACAGATTATTATTGCAAGGCAAAATACAGAATCACTGCTTGATAGATTCATTCAGGTTGGCAGATCATGTAGTCCAACCTGATGCTCCAAGCCATGTCAACTACCACGTGAGACCAGGCTGCTTTATCTACTGAGATACTGAAAAATCTCTAAAGAGAGACTGCACGACCATGCAGGCATCCTGCTGCCTTGTTTTGTTGTCCTCCTAGAAAAAAACATGGCCTTTGTATCTAGTTAGAGCCACCCTGACTTCAGTTATGACCATAGCCTGCTCTCCTGCCACCTTCCCAACAGTCTGCCACCTGGTGGGAGCACACTGCTGCCAGGCCCCATGAAGCATCTTTCTCCTCCAGCCTCTCCTCCAGGGCGGTGCTGCCACTCCCTGACCCCGCAGCAGCTTTGTACTGAACGTGCTCAGTATTACCCACATCTCTCTTGTACGGGGTGAGGTGTGGACATAAAACTGGATGCAATACTCCAGGTGTGGTCTGACAAGTCCTGAATGAAGAGGAACCCTTCCCCTTGGAGGAGACATTCCTTCCCAGGAGTGCAACCATGGGAAGGGAAGAGGTTCCCAAACATGCATGTAGGGCATGTAGCTTTTAGTGAGCGAGCCTCGCTCTTGTCTTTTGTCCTGGCAACTGTTTGAATACACAAAGTAAGATGACAGGCACCACCCCAGAATTTGGAGGCCATGCTGGATGTTAAGAGTACCGTAACAAATTGCAAGCATCTGAAGAATTAAAAGTAAACACTGGCATCATATGCTTTAAATCAAGAATGATCTGTTTTGTTCTGTGCCTCACAAACTAGAAAACTGCATCGTTGGGTCAACACAAAGATCTTCCATGTCACATGTCACGCATGCAGGAAAAATAAAAACGTATGAATATTAAGAGCATTTTTCTTAATTTGCACTATAATTTGATAGCAATCAAGTAACTTCATCTGGAAAAGCAATCTTATTTCTGCTATTTTCTTTTTTAAACTTAATTCAGATTAGTCCCTTTCAATGCTGGATATCAAGCATTACTTTAATTGAAAATATCCTCAGCAAGGTCTCTATTTTTTAATCAGAAAAAATCCTCACATGCTGCAGCACACTTCACTTGTGATGTAAACCTACACAGGATTTAGTTGCATACATATTATTATAATACATATATAATTAGAATTATTACACAGAGACT
Source organism: Atrichornis clamosus (assembly GCA_013400975.1). Classification (NCBI taxonomy): domain Eukaryota; kingdom Metazoa; phylum Chordata; class Aves; order Passeriformes; family Menuridae; genus Atrichornis; species Atrichornis clamosus. The sequence goes on along the minus strand of WBMZ01009450.1, from coordinate 5,633 downwards.
TCAGAAATACTTCTTTATTAAAAATGCACCAAAATATCATTTACTGTAGTAATTCTGATCAGCCTCACATGTAAAATACAGTATTTTTGTCACAGGGAATATATCCCCTCCTGAAACATAGTTTCATTCCCCAGCAAATCAAGGTCTTAACTTCAAAAAAAACCCAAAAAAACCTAAAAACTCAACACTGGGGAAATGTTATTTATGGATACAGTCAACAAAGCATTTTTTCCCCTCCAACCGCACATTAGTCACAAATTCATTACAAAAGCAGAAAGTCTTGTTCAAACTTGCATTAAATCTGTGCATCCTAGTTTTATGAAGCCTAGGTTGTCTTTCAAGATACTGATGACAACTGATGAAAATTTCCAACCAGGATCTCTTTCCAACGATGCAAGGTGAAAGGATACACTGAAATGAATATTCAGTTACTACTGCTGCCTGCAAACCAAGTCCTGACAGAGACACTTGTCCTAAACATTTTCAGCTCTTTGGGTACTACTGTCCTTGGAAGAATAACCATGTTCTTTCTAATCAAGGACAACCCATTCTATCTGATCGTTAGAAAAGTGTCCAGTTGAACAAGTTTACGTCACCTGATGAATAAAGTTATTAACAGAAACAGAGTCTTATTCCTGAGTTTCAGAAATATTTGGACTAAAATATGAAAATACATTTGTAATAATGAAGTTAAAATGCATGCTCTAGAAAAATACTTTAATTGCTTTTTTTAACACCAAAATTTTATTCAAATAATCAGAAATCAGGTAATGCAGCTGTTAAATTATTAATTACAGTAAGAAAGAAAAAAACTAATACCATCTGCAAAGAACAGCCCTTGTCTTCAAAAAACGTATAACGGAAGGTAGTGTCTCCTAGAAGTGTAAGTTCTGCATCTAGTCCTAACATCAGCAATATTTACTCTTTCCTTGATTTGGAAATGATCTAGTAGACCTCTTTCTTCTCAATCTTCTACAATTTGAAAGTGAAGTTTTTAAAACTCCAATTAGTCTATGGTTTGCAACAGTTTTAAACGTTATGTATTAAATTCTAAAAGAATACTGAGGATGAGACTGTGAATGCTTTAAAAAAGTGAAAAATACAAAAACAAGATACATAAGCTCAAGACTCACTGTGATCCTACCAGGAAATCTAAATATTGTCATCTACTTCCCAGCAAGTTACTATCCCAGTTTACAGATGAGGAAATAATGTTTACCCTCTTTCTTGAAGTTTTTGCAACGTATATTCTATATCTCTAAGGAAAAAATATTCATATGATTTCTGAACTTTTTTTAACGCATTTTGAGAAAAAAGAGATTACAGAAGAGAAACAAGAGTGAATGTTTGACCTTGAGCTTGAATCCTAACAGTTCACATTCATGGTTCAGTCCCAAGTAACAAGTACTGTACAGTACAGTAAGTCACTGAAACAGATTTTCCCAAGATAATGCCCCTATTCAGCAGCACGTAAGTAGAACAATTTATTTTGCTCTGCTTAACTGCTTCACCCACGCATTTGACATTAAGCTTCAGGCTTCCTGACTGAGCAGTGAACATGTAGGACATAATCAATGTTGTGCAGTTATGCATCACTTCCCACAGTGTTGCTGATTCAAGCATTTCAGAAGAAACATGAATCAAGTTTTTGATCTAAAAACACAAGTTTGAAAACGTATTTTTCAAATCTTGTTTAGCATTACTTGTCATCACTCCCTTAAAAACAAGTTATACTTCTACATGTTCCTGGTTTCAAAATAACCCAAAGTATTTTGGTGTAAGTAAAACTCAAGATTCTTTACTGTAAGAAAATGACCAACTGATTTAAACCTCAAAAGATGCTAAAAAAAACGTAGCAGTTTTCTTCCACAGATATGTGGCACAACTTGAGTCACAATATTCTGCTCTCTGCACACCACAACATTCACGTATACAACAACATTACTGAGAAAGATTTGAAAACAGAAAAAATATTAACACATAGTTGTATAGGTCTATAATGAAAATTCTGGTTTACCTTGCTCATGTGCCTCCCCCTCCTTATTATAAAGAGCATCTCTCTCTCTCGTAATATGTTTGCAGTCTCCCCAAGTAATTCTCAGGCTTCAGTTTATGAACAAATCCCTGAAAATCTCCAAATACCCGGGGCTTACAGTTTTTCTACTTGTTAAACTACTTCCGGATTCAGAAACAAATCTACCAATACTCATTTTCCACTAACAGATGTAATAACAAGAATGAATTAAAAGGAATGGGAGTGGGGGAAAAATATCTGTAATGAATGTTGATTTCAACATAATATGATCTTGGGTATTAAAAATGTCTCCCTCACATGTTGTCAAATACATACAAAATGAAAGACTAATTCATAACACTACCAATGAAACTTCATTTATTCCTCCATTATAACATATAAAATGTTGAAAAAGTAGGACTCACTCAACAATGGCATTGACAGTGATTAACACTCTAACTCCAAAGGAAGTTTCTCTAAGGTACAACTGCTGCAATAGATGTTCCACAAGAAGCATCCAAGGGTAGTCCAGAAATGTACTTACAGCTCTAAAGTCACCAGGAACCTGAAGTTTCAGAAAGACAGTTTAAAAAATACCTTTAAATTTAGAAGCCATACAACAACTCCACGTGAGATCTCTTCTACCATTTTAAAATAAAACTGTAAAATGGAAATACAGAAAGAAAAAAGTGAAACAGAAGTCAAAATTACTATGCCACATATGTAAAATGAAGAAAATAAGTACTACACACCGCTCATTTCTCCATCACATACAAAACTGAGAACAGTGTAGTACTACAGATGTACAAATAAATTGACTGCAGCTCTGCACAAAATAAAAAGTTCAATCTGAAAGTCTGAAACAAAACTGGTCCTCCTTCTCCTGAACTGCAGCTTTTGCTTCCTGGCTTCTTCAGATATAGACTGGAGTTTATGAATTTTCTACTACAGATTCTAAAAATAATTTCTTCTTCATATAGAAGTAATTAATAAACTTCCTGTTTAACAAATGAGTAACACACTATTCCTAGTTGCATTAAATTCCATTAACAATTACGAAGTTTGACAATAGCCCTTCAGGTTTTAGACTAGCTTGTTGTCTTCCTTCAAATGTTTATAAACCAGGCAATGATTCCTGAACGGCTCAGAATCAATCGAAGAACTCTTCTTTTGTTGAGATTTCTTCACATAATCACAGAACGGTTTGGGTAGGAAGGGACCATCTAGGTTCCAACCCCATTTCCATGCAAGAGGAAGGGACATTTGCCTGGCCTGGCAAGATAAAGCTTATTTTACAGTATTCTACTACAGGAAAGGATTTTTGCCCATCTACTGATGAGTGAGATCATAGCCTCTCTGCTAAGCATAAGCATAGCTCAGGGTCAGAGACAGCTCCTGAGCATGGAGGGAAGGAGGCAATCCCCTTTTCAGTACTTTGGTGTGCTCATCACTGGCCTGTCAGAGCCAACAGATTTGGCCTCCGTGTTTCAGAGCTGCGACGCCAGATCACACACATCCATCTGCCAGCACTGGGGCTCCTCTCCACATCCTGTGGTGTACCAGCTCCTGAAACCAAAACCCATAGGACCCTGACGGGTCCTGGCACTCAGCAGAAGATGATGGACAGCACATTACTCAAGCGTCTGTCTGCTTCCATGGTCCTTTCTCCTACCACATCCATCTATGGGTATTAGACATGGAAGCTCCACGCACTGAAAACCCAGTGCCATCACAAGACACCTGTTGTCTCTCACACAGTAAATCATGTTTCACGTACAATGCCACAGGTAATCTAAGAAATACAAAGAATGTATTATAAAAATCTTGAAACCTCATTGGAAAGCCTTCAGAAGCATCAGATTTCAAAGTAGTATCTAAAGAACTACTGTTCATAACCAGATAAACACATGTAACTAGTTCACGGAGTACTGAGCCTGAGGGTGAGAAGAAAAAAAAAGAAAAGACAAGATGGATTAAACAAAGCAAGTCAGACAGATTATCAAGATCAAACAGATCACCCAAGTGAAAAGAATGAAGGGCCCATTGAAGAAAACAGCCGAACAGCCAGAACCCCCGCCTAAATAATGGGCCAGAAGCTGGAGGTACCCAACATGTCCCACGTTCAGGCAATAAACCTGTGCCTCCTGAGTGCCAACAGAAAATTTTAAAAACTTAATTTCTACTGCAGAATAGATTGCTCATTCTGCTTGGTGAACCCTACTGAAGGCTTTAGAAAAAAAATATTTTCTTCACAATAAAACAGCCACAAACTAACACATGTTGGTATAACCTCACTGTATATTATCATGTATAATGATATATGTATTTTATCATGAAACAGTTTTTAAGCATTATTTTGTATTTCCTAACTCAAAAAAACCCCCAACCCTACACCTTTTTATGCTAACAGTTAAATTGCACAACTGAAAACAAAGATGCTTTTTACATTGCAATTAACTTAAAACCTGCTAGCACAAGGTAAAACCGTGATCTTGGTAGCTTTTGGGAAAGAAAGTATTAATTAAAAAAAAAGGCAATTGAACAAATATGTAAATGAAAGAGAACAGAATTCAAGATGGATAAAACTGTTTTGGTCAAAAATACAAGTACTACCTAAAAGTCTTTAAAACAGGCTTTTGCTGTAGACAAATTATTAATAGCTGCCCTTCCAAGCATCTGGTACTGCCTACTGACAGCTTGCTTGCTCGCTCCCTCGCCCAGTGCATGACTGGGCAATCTTTTAAAGCTGTTCTTACCTTACCCTGTAAGCGGAGAGCATCTTGCAAAAGCAACTACATGGTCCGAGATCACCACAAACAACTAGGTAACCTCTCCAATAATTGCACCGTTAATTACAAAGAAACCAAAGACAATTTTAAGACCTCCTCGGAATAAAAATACATAAAAGGACAGTTGTTACTGTGAGGAAGTACTTTTGCTCCTGTTTCAAAACAGACAATTTAATTGTAGATGCCAACGAAAACTTGGCGGAGATCAGCTTTGAAGAATGGGGAAGGAAGCAAACTCCAGCCCCCCAAGGGATTTCGATTTTCCATAGCCTTGTCCGTACCTGGTGGAGAGGGCAGGGACGCTGGAGCCGGCGGCTCCCGATGCCGCGGAACACGAAGCGGTACACGCGAGCAACCCCCCGCGAAAACCTCGGGGAAAAAATTCACCACAGTTCAACAGCGAGAAGTCTGGCCAAGGCGTTTTACGGACCCCTTGCACCCTCGCTTCAGTTTTGCGCGGGCAAAACCTATTTAATGACACATCTTACACACCGAGTTTCACACTCCTCCGCGGAGGTGCCCAGCTGCCGCTCCGGGCCCCGCAGCCCCAGCGAGGCAGCCCCAGCCCGCGAGGGGCGTCTCCGCTCCAAACAGCGAGCCCACTCTCCGAAGACCAAACTTTCCGTGACAACACCGGAGCAAGACCCCAGCGCGAAGCGAACGACCCACCTTCTCCGCCGCGGCCGGAGCCGCCGCTAAAGGCTCCGAGGCGGCCGCCGCCCGGCACGGCCCGCTCCGCCCCGCTCCACCGGGGCCCCGGCGGCTGCCCCTCTGCCCGGACACGTCACTCGCGCCGCCGCGGAGCTCGCACTGGCCGCCGAGCGGAGCTC
>WBMZ01009448.1:0-148928 GCA_013400975.1 Atrichornis clamosus | reverse complement strand
AAGGGCTCGGCCCGCCCCGCCCCCACCCGGCCCGGCGGCGCCTCAGCGGCGGCAGCGCGGCTCTTGCGCAGCGGCCCGCGCTGAACGGGCAGCCCGAGCGCAGGCGGGTAACCCCCAGCGGGCTCACCGTCCCATCGCTCTCGGCTGCCCAGAGCCCGGCTGGCCCTCATTTTACCTGATTTCAGCTCAGAATCGGCCCCTTCCCGTGCAAAATCCTGTGTGAGGTCTGGCTCGGTGGTTTGGCTCCAGCTGAAGGTGCTGCTGGCCGTGACTCGGCCCCGCCTGGGGCTCCCACTGCAGGGCCGGGCCTGCGCTCTGCCCCCAGCCCCGCTCCCCGCCGCTGCTGGGGCCGGGGCTTCGACACTGCTGAGCAAGGGAAGGCCACGTGGTGCTTGCCTGAGAGTTAATGAAGCTCCTCCAGTTTCGTGAGAAAACTGGAAAATGCATATGCTGATTTTGCCAGGGATGCTTTTGGGATATCTTTCTATTGTATACACTTACATGGAGATTTGGAACATAATGCACTGAAAGCATGGGCAGTTTTGAGACGGGAGACGTCAATTCCAAGTCCTTCACGAATTTATTTGCTGCCTGTTTATATTACAGACAGGCTAATTCACTTTGCTGCAGTCTGAAATCCTTGAAATGTTATGGTCTCTTTTGGGTGGGTGTGTTGACATTTTATTTGGAAAATAAGTCAAGAAATAAACTAATGGAAAAACAGGAGTATGGAACAAAGAAAAGGATCAGGAAAACCAAGGGGGTGGATTAGGCAGTTTCACAAGTCCTGTTACCTACAAAAGTGCAGAATGGGTAAAAATACACTGACTCCCCCCTGCAATCATTCTTCTTCAGAAGAGATTTTGTTCTCCATTAAAATCGGCAGTTACATTATTTAAAAAATCTGGTTTTGTCTTGAGTAGCAAAATACATCAAAATATCTTTTTTTTCTATTCACCCATCATGTGGTGAATTATTTATTCAGTATATCTTTTTTTTTTTCCAGAGATATTTTCTGTTTAGAGACATTCTGTAAATGGGACTGTATTCTTTTTATAGTGTAAGGAAGCAGTTAACTTTTTGTTACCACTTACAGTAAGAATAAAACATAATATTGGTAATAACAATAAAAACACTGACATCTAAGCACAATACAGAACCATGCAATCTGGCAATCAAATCATATGGCTTACAGGAATAGAAAGACATTAGATAGTTACTGTAGATGAATGCAAAATTTGAGTGAGGCTCACAGGAGAAGAATATTTGTAATTTATGCCCCTAAATTGTAGTCACTTGACAGCATCAATATTTAGTTTCACATAAAAAAATTTAATTGTGCCAAATATTGATAAAAGTATTGTATTCCTATTTGTTACTGCATAATAGGAGGGTCTAATGCTTATTAAGCCATTAAATCTACAGATGAAGGCAAGACCCTTACAAGAGTGTAATCTTCAGGAGAGACTAAAAGGTCCCTTTCAAAAGATTTGCCTTCAAGAAACTGTCTTACAAGAAGGGCAGAAGCACTGGCAACCTGCATCAAGAAATGGATTTGTTTTCCTAAACCAGAAAATCCTTGTCTTTCAGTAAAATGCAGAGTTATACTGATTTTATCTGCAAAGCTCTCACCCAAGAACTAGTTCAGCTCAGCGCAGAGACACATTCTGCAGCTGCAGGGAAAATGGCTGATGCCTGAACAGACTGTTCTGGAGGTGACCCCACAGCGATCACCCTCTGATTTTAGGGTGGCAGAGGAAGCTCAGCACACAGTTGGAAAAGGCACTGAGTTGGTGGCTGACAGGCTGTAAATTACACTGGATTAAACATGAGTAGATTTCCTGAGAGCATGCTGGGTGAGGGAGTTTTGGTCTGCATGGATTAAAACAGAAGGAATCAATCCTCTGCCTGCTACTACAATATGCACCTCACTTCAAAGCAATCTTGAAGGACATTATTCCTCACGCTGACATGCGAGATGGTCACAATATGGGCAAAAAAAGGTCAAACTATACCTAGATAACACAGTCCAGGGTGTAGCAGGAGTCAGGGCTCTCTCAATTACACTGGCACTGTTTTGTGGTTTGGTGCCAAGAGACCTTAAAAAATAATTTGACCCTAGATCTCCATGAAAAGAGATTTCCAAAGAAGCAGCAACTTGAAATTTTCAGTCCAGCACAGACCTTTTCAAGCTCTCACTGACAATACTACTTAAAATGGAAGCAGTTCCCTGCTTCTCTGTCTATTTTGGTAAAAGGCTGATATTAGACAAGTAGAGAACCCCTTCTTTCCCCTGGCCAGAAAGTCTGATATTTTACAGCCTTTCATCCTACCTGAAAGAGTTTAAAAAAAAATCTCCATCCCAGTCCACTGGTCAGTGTGTACAGAAAAAGTTCTTCAATTTTATTTCTGTTTATTGTTCCTAGTACTGAGAAGTCACTGTGTGTGCTAGAGGGAAAACAGCATCTCTTCAGAGAGGGGGGAAACCTCAGCTTGTACAGCCAGCCTTAGCGTGAGAAATGCTTTAATTGCTCCCACCATCAGGCAAACGTGCACAGTTCCTGTCACTCACCACACATCCCTGCCACGGGGCCTGCAGGCTGTGAAGACTGAGTGATGCTCTCCTGCTAGGCTGACTCACTTCATTTACAAAGAATACTTAGAGGAAATGCTTAGAGAACTGCAGTTGTGTTCTGCAGAAGTGGGTGTCACCTGTTTGTTTCTTTCCATGGTATGAATATGCTGGCGTGTAACTGAAAAAACTCAGTGTTCTATGGAATAGGACAATTATATGATTAAAGAAAAAGAAATTTAATTAATCATAGTCTTGTCTTTACCAGTATTGCTTGGTGCTCTGGAGATAGTCTGCAAAGCTGGCTTCCAGATGGGCTTATTCAAACTCCTGCACAAGAAAAAAAAACCTCTTTAAACATGAAATATGAATGGCATCCAAAGCACTTCATCTTCATCCCAAGTGAAGTGAAGGCAGTAGCCAGGAAACTTCAGTCATTCAGCCTCTCTGATTTCATTTCACTTAATAAAAGAATTGGATATTTAGGAAAAGCTTAACAAATCTGGAGAATCCCTATAACCAGTGCTGGGGAATACAGATCACAGTGTCATCCCTTGACAGCTGCTGCCTTTGCATAAATACACTCTGGTTAGCATTGTCAGCATGCAGTTCATCCAGTGATGTGACAGAAGAATAATTTTCCTACAGATAAGCAGAAGAATGGCATTTTACTTCCAAAAACTTAAAATCTGAGTTATCAAATATTAGAAATACACACAGAAGCCAGTAAGGCTGAGAAGTTACAGCCATTCCAGAGCACACATTGGCAGGATTCTACAATATTCAATGCTTCTTCAAAGATGCATGAAATAAATTTCTGGTGCTTAGTAGGGAGAAGCTTTTACCAATAGTCAAATTATCAAGGAGGCAAGATCTTTCTCAGGTCCAATCAAAGGGACCATCTCTCCCTATGAACATTACCTTCTTTAAACTAAAAACATCACAGCTACACCACTACCCATCAAGGAAATTTCAACTTAATAAAATGTTAGAATACGATTAAAAGGAATTCAGGGTTTTAATAGAATGACTCAAGAATTTTACACCAATCTCGCATTCAGCACACACCTGCATTAATTTAGGAAAAAGCTTTTGGAAGCTTAAGCTTAACATCAAGCTATTTGAAGAGGAAAGTTTGAGGTGAGCCCGCAAGAGTTACAGGGAGCCAGAGAGAAGGAAACCCACACCTCTGTTGCTGTGTGAGGTACTACTCTGCAGAGTCTTCAGCAGACACACATTTAAGAGCAGGTTTGGAGGCAGCTGCAGGTCACAGCCAGGCACCCCAGGCAGCTGTTTCTAGTCACTGATAATTTAAAGTGAATCATCCTCACTACTCCCTGTACTTTAGCCAATGTATGTTACCTGTACTTCCGTGGAGTGTCACCTAACACTCCCATGTTGTGACTCTCCTTAACTAACCGAATTTTGCTTTGCTCATGCAAAATAGCTGCACTTAATTTTCCATGAAGGTGTGATTGCCCAGGAATGCAAAAGAAAACGGGTCCTGGACTGGACACAGGGCAGCAGCAGCACTGGCATCTCTTCTTCAAAAAGTGCTTGTGAGCAGTGGTCTCCTGACTCACCTGGAGCTGGCAGCAACACCGGGAGGGGAACAGGAATGGCTTTGAAAGGCAGGATGCTGCCAAGGGCTGAGCGGGAAGGCCCCGATGCTGGTACTTCAGAAAGCAAAAGCAAAAATCACAGCTGGAGGAACAGCTGGCCTTGTGCTGCTCTGCAGGGGGGACACTGGGCATGAATTCACAACAAACAGCTGAATGGCTGAAAAAGCAAAAACAGTAAAAAGAGGAAATCAACAGTAGTGAAACTTTGTTTAAAGCTGCTCAACAATAGCACTTACATGTATTTGTGTGCATAAGTAGGACTTAGCTTGAGTTTCCAGCTTCTTACATGATGGTGTGCATTCTGTAAAGCAAGGTTCAAACCCAGAAGTACTTACAGGCCTGGACATAGAATGCATTTATTGCCATAGCTCCTACAAATAGCAGCCTGCTCCCCAACTACTGGCATGAGTGAATGAATGAATGACTGTTGGCATGTTGATAGTGTTAATTTTGGATGAAAGTCACATTAATGTATGGGCTATAAAAGGCCTGTTTATCTCGTAATAGGTCTAAGAGAAGATATAAAATGTCCAGTAAAATCACAGTTCTTCCTAAATCAGAATGCTCAATGTATAGTTGCTGAAATATGTTTCCACATTCTTAGTTTATTTAATTTATTTAAAAAGTCAAAAGACACAAGATTGCATGAACCAATGGGAAGACACCTCATCAGTTCATTTTAGAAAGTCGTCTACAACCCAGATGGAAATGTCATATTTTAAGATACAATTTGACATTAAAATATCACAAACTGCCTCCACCTCTTAATTTAAGTAATTTTAACCACAGGTTCTAGTTTGTAGTTTCTACAGCACCTTATGTTAAGCACTATATTGAAACTCTCTAATTTAGACCCATCTCTTTAAACTAAGCCCAGAATATGCAGGATCAAATATGAATTTAGTGGAATGAAGGTCAGAGTTTTATTGTTGGCATTTGATGACTTGAACAGCCTTCACTGACAACTGATCCATGAGCATCTCAGTACCCAGTTTTTATTAAGGTAAATATACCTAATGGTGCTCCAAGATTTTAATCAGCTCATTCCAGGGAGACTTTAGGCCTCATGTTATGAACTAAACAGGAAAACAACAAAAACCAGAGGAATGTATAAAGAACCTACTTCAAGGAAAAATATTAAAATTACTTTTTCTGTACAGGTAACCTGACCTTTCTACTGAACTAATGGTTGTGTGAAGTCTGCAGTGAGGCAACTTAAAAGAACATTTATTTACCTGAGTATATTTAAATAGTTATCAATGACTGATATTAAAATATTTGATTTTTATGTGCAACACAATGGTTGTTCCTAATGTAGCTCTGTATAGGGCAGCCCTCCAAACTAAACAACAAAACTCAGACTTGAGATTCAAATACAACCAAAAAGTGACTCATCAGGGATTCAAAAATATTGAAGCCAAAAACTTAGCAAGCTTTCAGCTTGTCATGAAAAGCAGCAATAAATGATAAATGCAGACCCAGTACACCTTATTTTCAAAACCTGACAAGCCCACAAAACCAGACTTGCAGTAGTGCACTCTACTGCAAAAGCCATCAGAGCTTGTTTGTTCAAAATAGAAACTGTCAATACTTCAAGAGCCAAGCAGGAGACATCAGTTCAGTGCAGATGGTGCCTAAGGCTCACGCAAATGTCACACAGCACAGAGGGGCTGTGCAGAGCTGGCAGGACAGTGTGTGCACATTTTTGCTTGCACCTTTGGAGTTCGGACATTCCAAACATCATGCACTTTCAAGCAATTTCAAATTTTGCACAGGAGCATTTGAAGAGCTGTAGCTCTGCTACAATTTGAACAAGAACGAATTTCAGACAATAGACACTTGAGAACGGAAAAGGGAGAGCATGACCTCGGATTTGCAAGGCAAAGCTCCTCACGGCACTTGGGCTCCGTTGCCGGTTACAGCTTCATTTATGAGAAATTGTGCAGGGTGAAAGTGAAAGGCACATACCAGTTTCTTTTTCTTACCTACAGATATCTCTAGTTCGCCTATGCGTTATCTAGACTCCTTTAAAGATAATACTGTGATTACTAATAACCCTATCAGATGTGAGTTAGGTATTTTCATTTTTGTTGTTTTCATAGATTTTTAAGGCAGAGGGAGAATTGAACAGTTGACCGTACTATTTGACACAGACCACTGATTTATTTGCATTCTGGTACCTCTGGCTCTTCCTTTGCTGGGAACTCAGTGGTGTTTCAGTCCACTCCAGACCACAAGAGCTTCTGGCACTCACCAGTGGAGCTAAGGAGGCTGAAGCACACTCAGTATTGCGTTCATGCTGCCATTTAATGCAATCAGTTTTACATTCATTTCTGCCAAATGAAATACTTGAGTGAGTATCTGGGGATAGCAAAAATGTTCTCCAGGCTCCTTTTTTACCTCCATCCAGTTTGGTCAACAACAGTTAATCATATTGATGAAGGAATTAATACTTTTGGGCAGACATTTTTCAAAAGCAATTGGGCTGGCCCAAATCACTCTTCTCTTCCACTGCTCCCCTCTACCTGGTAAAACTAAGCATTCAGGTATCTAGGTTAGATTCAGCATACATAATGCGGGACAGTTCACAAAATACTTCGGCTTGCCCAGTTAAATAACAGTATATACTGCTTATAAAACCAGTGCTGCTCAGTATCAATTACTGATTCTTCAGACTGAAGGGTGTATTCCCTGTTCTGAAGGGTACACAGTGCTTCTGAAAAATGCTCCACACTCCACGCCTCTTGTGGTATCAGCCCAAGTAAAGGTCACTAGCGACTTGCAAAATCAGGGCTGGGAGGAACAGTCCTTATGAAGAAAATCTCTGAAGTTTACAGTCATAGGAGTGATCATTTAAGTAGTGACACATTTTACTCAAAGCTGGCAGTATTTGGTGAATGTCCCTTTTACTTGTAGCAACTTTCCCTTCTGTTTCTTAGAAATGTCACTGTTCTACCCTGGGTTCTGGCTGGACACATGATCATCTGGCGAAAACAGAAATTCCAGCCAAAGGAAACAGAACTGAAAGTAATTGGAGAATCTTTTTCATTCATCTCTCTATCTGTACAATAGATAGATGCATTTCCTTCTAAAGGCTGCATTTCCCAGATGTAAAACAGTAAAGCTCCCACCACCAGTACTTCTGCAATCTCTGTCACACAGCTGTGGTGTTGCAAACTGATAACATTTGTAGAGTACTTGCAAAGTCATAAAAGGAGCAGTGCCATGAAATTCTTACTCATAAACCGTGGGGAAGGTTCTGTCCTTGAATTCCAAGCAGTTTTCCTGTTTTGCAATGTCCTCAAATTATAGTTTATGGTCTGTAATCTTACACTAAGCCTGGTTAAATTCCTGGTACATGAGTAGGAAAGAGTGTACTATTGTTTGTTATTTCATCAGAAAAGTTACAGACAGATGCTTTAGGAGCAATGCTCTTATCTTTCCTGGTAGCCGTCTCTCTGGTAGGCTCGTACTGAAGAACAAGTTTCCATCATGGTTTTCATTTTGCTGGTTTTCATTCACACATTTATATTATCTGTAAATGTCTGGATATGTAATGCCTCAACTTAATACCTCTAAAGTTGTGTCTTCATGTTGCAGCTCTGCCTAAATGGGCAGACTGCATTTCAGATGGCAAGACATGAACAGGCTCTGTGTGAAAAGGCCTCTGGAAAGAGGCAGGGTGTATCCTGGATCAGTCCCGGTCCTACATCCCACTGAGTGGCAGGAGGGAACTTCTGCTTGCTTTTCCAGTTTTTACTGAGTGCTACAGCTTGGCTGGGGACAGTTTGGCTTCTGGAAACAGGTTAGCTCTGACCGTACAACACCAAAGTCCTGTGAAGGTAGGATGAGACCCCCAGATTACAGACCTAGAAACTCTGAGGTTTATCTAAGCATGTCCAAATGCCTCAGGAGGTTGGAGTGCTCCTGTTGCAGAGCTGTCTCTGATTACCTACTGCTTGGAACTGAAATACTTCCTGCTACCCCTTCCTCTCTCCTTCCTTTAGTGTGCACAGACGCTGCAATAAAACCTTCTCCTTCAGAAGTAAAGGGAACTCTTTTTTGAATTGAAATGATAAAGCAAGTGATGACTTATACCTGGGAGGTAATGCAGCTGAATTTTATCAGCCAGGAAATGTTGCAGAGTGACAAAATGTTTCATACATGAGAACTGAGACTATTTGTATTTAACCCTCTGCCCTGTTGAGCATCAATTTCCAAAGATGGGCAGGGTTCTTTAACTTCCCCAGAACTCAGACTTCTGGTCCAAACCTGTTGTTATCTTTAACATAAGGCTGAATACTCATTTAACCTCGCATCCTGTACTTACGGTATATTCTCAGAAACTTTAATTAGTTCATGTTTTCATCTGAAATACAATAACATTTTAAAAAATATATTTTTAAACATAAAATACCAATTCAGTATGATTTTTCCTTCCCTTAGTGTTGTTAGTTTGATGTTTATGGAACAATTGTCACTAATTTTTCAAACGGAATTAAATAATAGAGGTTTGAAGTACTTCTCATCCCTTCAGAGACTTCATCAGAGACACTTTCCTTAAAGGGGTATAATTATCTTTTCAACCTCATCAGTTTTATCCAACAGTTTACTAAGGAGATTTTTTGTGGGAATGTGGGTCCTTCAGGCTTAAATTTGGGAAATCAGGTTCAAATCCCTTCCTGGCATGAACTCAAGGACATGCTTGTCAAGCTTATTTTGAAATTATGACCTCACACCACAAGCCCATAGAAGGAAACATTCTCTGGTCTTCCTGTGAACTGCTTTAGTTCACAAAAAGGCCTTCAAGAGTCATTGATCTACAAAAAGAATGGGTCTTGCCTTCAAGCCTGCAGGTTGGGGCATTGATTTGGGAGAGGTGAGCCACTGAATTCTGTCTCTGCTTCAAATACCACTTATGTAGCTTATCCAATAACTGATTAATGTGCAATAAGTAACAGCACTCAGAGGAGTCACCAGAGTCCAGTGTTTCCCACCCACAGGTGAGTGCTTTTGCTGTTGAGCTCCAAGTCTCTCTTGACTAACAAATACTCCTCATTCCCTCTCAATGAGAAGAGACTGCTACTTACTCCTTAGGACAACTTCAAGAAAAGGGAGAAACTGAAATTTGATTGCCCTCTTGCCAAGCAGGGACAGAAATCTCACTTTTCCACATACTGAAGAGGTCTGCTAAGTACTTATCAGCTGCCTCAGCAATGCTCTCTTGGCTTGCTCCATTTTTAAGACTCCCATTCTTCAGAGACCAATTTTTGAACAATCTCAAGAGGGGGAAAAGCTTCAGTAGGCTATAGTTCCTGACTGGCTGCTTGTGTGGCACACTGCCTACTTTGGATCTCCTTCCAAAGAAAATCAGTGCTCTCAATGTGCACCACAGAGCACCATAAACAGGTCCAACACTTTATCTCAGAAACTTCCAACTTTTGTTGGGCAATGCTCCATGTTGTGGCACACTTATTTTCTGCCTTTTAGCCTAAGCCACTAGAGCAAGGTCAGCAGGCAGTGTGTTTCAGAGCAGGGCTGAAATCCATGTCCTAATCCGATGCTGAAGCTAATGGATTGTCTTCCCCTGCTGGCCCTGTTTGCTGATCTGTACATGTAAAGTGGTCCTTGCAGAAGGCTTTGTCACACACAAAGGATGAGTGTGGTTTAACCAGCACGTAAGATTGTCTTTCACCTAGCAAGCTTCTCTAGTCACACTTGAGAGACAAGCAAAGCACGTCTTTGCAGTTTGAATTGCCTTGGGAAAGCATGTGGGCTTCTTGGAGTCAGATTTTTACTGTTTCCTGTACAAACATATGATGTGAGTTCACTCTGTGTGTAATGGTCACTGACAGAAGATGTAAATAATACATATGAGATACAGCAGGGGGGTGAAGAGGGTGGACACTACTGAAAATAACCTGGATTGATAAAACAATCCATTGAGAAGATGAATTTTCAACACACTGACTCATTCAGATGGAAGAATTTGAAATAAAATTGCAGTGATCATCCTGACTCTTCTCTAAAGCTCAACTCATGACAGATAATGATAGATAAGAATAGAAAGATAGTAAAGACCTTGTGAACTCTGAGCCTGTAATTAGTTGCACAGTAAATAAGCTGAAATGCTTTTACTAGATGTCGTCAGCATGCAGGGATGAAAACATGGTTTTTCCCTCCAGCAGAGGGGGCTTGGCAGTAAGTTTTCTAAACACAAACCCAGATGATTTCTTTGGAAATTGAGTAATACTAAAATTGAACTGACTTTTGTACGAACTTGCATAGTGTTATAGATAAAAACAGAACTTCCTCCAAACAAGAGATTCAAATATAAACAGACACAATTCAAATTGAGTGTTGTTCTGGCTATCTTTGTTTCCCTTATTGCTCAGTGTGGCTTTTCTATTTCAGCAGAAAGCCCTTGCAGTGACACCTGACAGGCACAGTGTGCAAGTAAAGAAGATTTTGCTCCTAATTCCTTTGAAAAGCTGAGTCCAAGTTCCTGTTAAATCTGTCCCTGTAAACTACTTCAATACATGTACAAGAAAAAGCAGAGAAGACACTGAGGTAAAGTCCTGGTGGAAAGTTTTCCAAGCCACAACAAAGATGTGTATTTAAAGGCAGCACACGTCCTCTGAGTGGTTCAGGAGTTGACAGCACAGTTATCTAGTTATTTGAGGCCATTCTGTAGTTTTAAACAATTGACATAAATCTGAATGACCAAAAGAGACACTGGCAGTCTCACAGTATGGGTGAGACCAAAACCGTGCATGGTGATGTACAAAAACACATTTAAAGCTAATGCTTACTGTTAAGTTGCACACAGCGTTACGTAAAGACAAAAGAGTGACACCCATTTCTCTTTAAATTAAAGTAGGCTTGCAAGTCATCTGGTAAATTCCTCTTTCTCATGGTTAATTAGATTTGTCCCCCAAGTACTGTTTCCTTGCTCGATTTCATCTCTATTAGAGAAAAAGTAAGGCAGGTGCATTTGAATACCTGGCATTACATTATCTTTATTATTCCTGATGAATAGCTTTACTCCACATGTGCCTACTTGAAGATGGCACTGTTCACTGCTGTTCAAAACCTGATTCTTTTATTTCTAATGAGAATTAGCTGCCAAATTTAATGACAGATTCTGGTAAATGTAATTTCACCTCTGTGGCTCCAGCTTCTGGTGAAGGAAATATTGAAAATAATGATGCACTGGAGTAACTCAAAATGAAATTCATGCCAGATGTAGCAGAAAGGTGCAAATGACTCACCATGACCAGTAAGGGTGCAGCCAGCACTTTCCCTCCCTGACGTGGGCACAGGCTGTCCTGTCATAGCCACAGTCAGCAGTCACCTTGCAGGATGCTGAGAGGGCAGCACTCCCAGCACTGGGCTCTGCCCACTCCCTGCCCTCCCTGGTCATTCTGGTGAGCTCTTCTCAGAAGGCAGGATCTCAGCACCCACTCTGTGTTTGTGGGTCGCCACCCACAGAGCCCCATAATTTTCCTTATGAAACAGACTTAAAAAAACAGTATGTGGGGGAGGAGGCAGAGGAGGAGGAGGAGGAGAGTTCTGGTCACCTGGTGAAATAAAATTATCATTTAGTGTGAATATCAGATTGATCAGATTGTCTGTTAAACCTTCTATTTGGAAGTGGATGCACTATGTACTGACACTATTTCTGGTATTTCTGGTCGAAGAAAAAGGGGCTTAGAGCAGTTCATTGGGAGGAAGGGGGATGAGGCAGGTCACGGTGTGTCCTCAGTCCCCAAACCAGAATCCCAGTTAATGGCACCAGCTCTGACAGATGGTGAGCCCCAGCCCCTCCTGCTTTTGAGTCCCCTCATTCACAGCACATCTCCAACACTTTCACTCACTGATATCACTTCCCCCTCTCTTTGGGCCCAGTGTTCTCCACACCCCTCACCCCATTCTCCAGTGCCAGCTCCCCAGTGCCAGCCACCCCTCAGTTCCCTCTGCAATAATCTGAGCTCCTTCCTGACACCAGCTCCTTAGGTGTCCCCTCTCAGGTGCACTTTGTGAAACCCCTGACTCCTGTTTTTCAGATGGGAGGATGTCCAAACATACCAAATCCTCCACCAGTCACCACTGTAGGAGCAGCAGAAGACTTGGCTGAGGGAAAGCAACTGGGTGTCAGTTTTGATAAAGCCATGCCCTGCAGAGCACTGCTGTGGGGGGCACTGGAGGGGCCTGGGGAAGAGAAAAGACAAAAAAAGTGGGCAGTTATAGGAATTTGCAAGGAAAAAAAGAATCTACTTTGATGTTAATGACTTGAGTCAGAATACCAGGAGGCTGAACTTCCCAGAAAGGAAGTTCACTAACAAGGAACCACAGATAACCTTCAGAAGCCAAACTGAAAACTCTGGAGAAAGTAGACAATTCTCAGAAGGAAAAAAAAACCTGTACAAAGTAGACTTAATATAACAGACAGAAAGAAAGCAAAAGGCAGAGAGGATCTTGAAACTAAAAGAGGTATTAAACAGAAATGAAAGGGTCAGTTAGAAAACATCAGGCTGGAAAACAGAAAAAACCAGAGTGGAGTAAATTTTAAACCTGGGACACTGTTATTTGTTCACACAGAGAAAGGTCAGATGGGGACAAAGTTCCAGCAGTATTATGGAAGAAGCCAATAAGGAGTTAGCTGGGACTAGCACAGAGGGAGTACAAAAAATTTAAAAAAAAATTAAGAAAAAGGACTGTGAACTGGAGGAGAGGAGACAGGATGGAAACAGAAGAGTAATGAAAGAAGCAGCAGAATAAATACTGTATGGGATAAAGAGGGAGAAAGAACAGAACAGCCTGTTCTAGGTCAGCTCATGGAAACCTGCAGATCTCCCAAATCTGTTTTATTAATTGCCAATGCCACATTTAAAGCTGTGTGTGTACCGAACTTTTCACATGGAAAGGCAACTGTCTGTGCAAATTCAAAATGGACCAGGGAATGCATTATCTCAATGGCAAAGGATGTTCCAAAACTATGAGAAATAAAATGACATCTGACAGCTTCAGATATAAAATATTCTAGGGCGAGTAAAACTCTGGATGCTGCTGATCCAAAAGCTACTAGACATTGCTACTGCTGCTATTTTAATAAGGGCTTCTTCCAGCACAGCTTATCTTTTCAAAGGTGCTAATTCTTTGAAGGAACAGTAAGTACATTAGAAAATGAATTATAAGCAAATACATAATTGTCTCCATTCCATTCAGCATATTTACACAAATACTCCTTCAAATTAAAAAAAAAAATTTAAAAAGTCATTCCTGAGTGTTCTTGCACATGAAATGAAACAACAAAAATTTGATTTTTAGGCCATCAAGAGATGCAGATAAGAGTCCAGTTAAAGTATGTGAATGTAAGTCCCAAGAACTTTCACATGAAGGATCCAAGCAGACAGATTGTTTTGCAGGCATGGGTGGATCACTGCTAATCAGAGAAGACATCTGAACAGTCCTGCTGGGTCTCTGTGAGATCATTACTTTAAGACAACAAAAAATAATGGGTCATATAGTCAATTTGGTTCCTCCAGGGATGAATGGAGCCCCTCTTGGTAGGGTGCAAAAAGAGAAGTAAAACTACCCAACTAGCAAAGGGTGTATGTGCTGAGTTCCCAGTGACTGCAGCGGCTGAGTCACAGCGGGTTCTTGGACACGCAGGGGAGTTTTAGCAGGAAACCGCCTCCCACTTTATTTACAGCTCTCCTTCAGCTCTGCCACTCGACTCAGCTCAGTAGATGATTTTATCACCCTACATGTTGTGGATGCATTTGCACAGAGATACTTTCCAAAAGGCCACATATGTTTAGCGTTGGTTTTTCATGAGGTTTCAATATATTCACTTCAGATGGAAGAGATACTGCCCCTTCTACCCTTCCACCTCCTTCTCTCCCTCGACTCAGATTTGTTTGAGTCATCCCTGACCTGCACAGATGCTTTGCATTGCTCAACTCATCTGTTTAGAAACCAGCACGCTGTCGGTGTGTACCTTGTGAGCACCAGCAGCTACAGTAGTACAGAAGCACTTATCTTCAAGATTTGAATAATTCTGGTGTCTCGTCATTAATTTTAAGCAAGGCAGGAGCTCCAAGATACAGAAAAGCAGGGAGAACCCCAGTTCTTCCAGCCTGTCCTGTCTCAACTCAGTGATTTCCACATTCAGCACCTGGGAGAGTCCTGCTCTCCCACATGCAGCATGTTATCTTTCTAGCAATTAACAAAATTAAAACAACAGTAAGCTTGTATAAAAAAATCCCAATCTGGAGTGCTAGCAAAGTCTCTTTTTTGTAAACCACAGAATTATCTACAGGAAACTATGTTAAAAAAATCCAATTGTTTGCAAATTCCAGTCCTTAAAATTGAGACAGGGCCTTCCTTGCATTTCCTGCCAATTCTGTCCTAGTTTGTGTGAGAGTTGAGATCACACATTTCTCCAGCACCCCGTGTCGTTCAGTGCACACACGTGTGAGTGGGCAGATTTCAGGTTGCATATGCAAATATAAATCTGATATTGCCCAGTTTTTCAGTTCTTGGCTTTGTGACCACGTAACATCAGTGTGGTGTGTGCACCAGTGCGCAGGATGGCAGGAAGGCTGTGGTATGTGCTGTAATGAAGTGCAAACTCCTAATTAGGAGAACAGAAGAGGAAATGGGGTAATGATTCTCTGGAAGAGTGATGGACTCTCTGCACAGCTTCATGACTGCCCAAAATCCCATTTTCAGAGGGGAATGGCTACTAAATCCCTGGTGATGAGCACTTGTTTCCAGTCATGGAGTGCTGCTCAGCGTGGTTAATCAGCAGAGAACAATGACTCTCTCAAATCTGCTTCTGCCTGCACAGGCATCTGTCATATTTCCCTCTGAGAAGGGGGCTGGGAGCAGATAAGGGAAGAACCATAAAAATAAGAAAATACTTCAGTTGGACCCTTCTCTGTCTGCATGTAGCTATATAGTTTGTGCAAATTAGAATCGGCCATAGGACTTCTGGCAGTGACAAGTTGGCAGTGACACTCCCTGTGTCTCAAAGCTAAGGTATGAGTGAAATTAGGAGAAGGAAGTCCCTTAAAGCTGTTTCTGTAATAACCAGTACAAACATGCAGTTCATCCAGCAAGAACCGCTTTGGCAATCAACGCTGGCAACTTCAGACACTCAGGATCACTTTCTCTTTCTTATGCTGCACAAACTCTGCTTGTGGGTCATTTTTTAACGCCAAATTCAGCTTTAGCCCTGCCTTTCAAGCACACATTTGAGATCATCACAGGCAGAGCAGAGAAAGGATGCTGCATGAATCATGAGAGATGATCTGTTTGCCAAAGCCTTGCAGGCTGTACCATTCTTGGTATTTTATGCAGCGAGTCTGTCACATGAAGAGGATTCATATGTGATCTGAAACTCCCTAACAACCAATCGGTTTTACCTCCCCCCTCTCCAGTCCAGTGTTTCCCTCTCCCCCCAGGTCACACCCCTCCTACTCTTCTACACCATCACAACCATGTGTTGGTACAAAAATGAACAGAAAATAGCCACACTCAGATCTGCCTGCCACCCGCTAGTGGAAACTGGGAATTCACTGGAATTCATGGAACTGGAGGCAAGTCACACACATTACACCACTGATGCCACAATTTATCTGCACAGGTGATATCTCAGAGTTTCGTGTATGTTGTTCAGTTTCCCTGAAATTAACCTTTGAAAAAAAAAAAGAGAAAAAGAGAAAAAAGAAGAAAAACCCACAGCCTTTCAGGGGGATCAGAAACCAATTTCAGGAAACATTACCAACTTTGATGGTAAATGCAGCCACTGAGAGTAAATGTATGCTTTTGTATGCGTGTGTGTATTGGACTAAGTTTTTAACTGAATTTCACAGAAACAGAGGAGTAAAAGTGTGGAATGCTATGACTTACTGCTGGAATACCATAATGCACCCTTATCAGTGGTGAGCTATTTTTAGTATGGCCCATGAGCAAGCAAGAAGTGAGGACTTGATCGAACCAGACAAGCTGCTTTTTCCAGCCCTGACACCTGGAGCCCTCCAGTGCAGGGGTCTCTCAGCAGCCCCTGCCCGGGGCTCCCCGGTCTGTGGCCCAATGGTCAATCACTGTCCAGGGGGAAAACGGGACACCAAGAAAGAAAGGATAAAATATGCAAGGAATGAAAAGCCAGAATTAAACTGGAGGAGTTAGGCAGGATCCTTTCAGCTAATTTGAAATTTGTAACATAAGTGTATCTAGAGGAGAGATTTGAATTGTCTTTGTCTTTAATCCTTTCAAAAATAGGCTATTTTTAGCAGTAAAGCTAAGGTCAGGACTGCTCTATTCTGGGTGCAATCCTGCTTTTCCATTTTGGTAAAAACATCTACTTGGAGATCTCTGCCCAGCTGCCACTGGAAGCAAGTCTACTCTACCCCCAAGTCACGTTTGCATCCTGCTGTAGCCACAGCATATCCGTCACATTCCTATTAAAGCACCAGAACCAACTACAGAACAAAATGTTCACCTTGCACAACAAAGAGAAAAATTCCTGAGAAACTTCCTAAGAACACAGACACGATATTATTGTTGCTGTGTTTATATACCACTGTAATGGGAAATCTTCTGAAGGGCTCTGATGAAATTCCTGCCAAGTCTTTAGCAAAGAAGTCTAAAATTTCTTCCTGACCAGAGAATAGACTGTGAGTGTGGACTTGGGAAGATAGTGGAGCATTTTTAATGTACCCAGAAATTCTGGGTGTCTGGCTGGCCTCTGAAGCTCAGCAGATGTCTCTGGATGTGCAGGACCTTGTCTCTAGTTGCTCCACCTTTGCCACAGTAAGGACAGCACTGTATGAGCATTACAAGGGGACTAACTGCAAAAAATACTCCGTTAGTAATTTAACCTTTCCTACAGACTCAGGAAGAGAGTATATAAACCTATTTATATGGGAAATCATGAGAGAGAGTAAAGTATTTAAATTTACATTCATCAGTTTATTGGTATTTCTGGCTAATATTGTAGTAGGTGGTTAATTGCACTATTTGCCTATAAAAATTCTTGAGGGAAAAAGCCCCAACACTTGGCATATGAAGAATTATATCTGCTTTTTCTTTACAAGTTATCACCCAGCTAATCTGAATTTTTAAACTGGTGATTAGAGAAATCTAATTATGGAACTTCAGCTTAGGTATGTACTAAATCAGCAATCACATGAAGGCTGTATTAATTTATGTTGGATGAGACTGTAATGGCAGGAATATACAGATCATTTTGTTTAGAAGTAAACCTTGAAAAGACACAGACACAATTTTGGTACTGCTGCAAAACCTGAGAGGTTACTGGCTCCATACTCCAGCAGTATAAGACAGAGCCAGAAGAGGACAGCTGGAGCAAAGAACTAAGGAAAAGTACAAATTTAAACTGTTCACCTGTAAGAATAGCTCCAGTCATCTCAAAAGGCTTTTCTGGGAGTAAAGTTGTATTAGAATGACCTGTGCTTTCAGGTTATCACAGGTCACTACTCATATATCCAGTAAGTTTTGGAAGCTCACCTTGGCAAGCTCGATTCAACTCGCGTGACTAAGTGTAAGGCTTCCTCTAGACTCATGAGCAGACATTTTCCCAGTATTTTATTTTGACATTACTATGAACTGAAATAGATCTGCAGTAGGAATACAGCATAGCACTCATTTCCAGTTTAACATAAGTGACAATAGGACTTCTCACACTGTCAGAGGACAAAGTGGCCCTGAAAAAGGGAGTCACCACAGGCAGCACACCTCCCTACAAGAGCCACTCAGTGAGATCTCTCCAGAACTCCTGCAGGAAATCCTCCAGCCTGGGCACTCTTCCCACTGTCATATTCTTAATTTACTGATAAGGGACATCAAGGCCTGCATGCTAAGCTACACTAATTTTGCATAACATAATATTTCTTCTTAATTAATCCAAAAGTGTGTGTGGTGAGGTCTGTATCTAACTAGTAAAGATCTTTCTAAAATTAGAATGCTTCATTAATATTGTTCATGATGTTTCTCATTTACCACTTTAACATCAGATGCAAAAAATTCTACATTTAAAGGACTTTTTATTTTGTATCAGAAACTGTCAGCTTATTTTCCTGATTCCTAGAAATTTTCCTGGAGCTGGAATATGATGAAGCTAATCTATTTTGAACTCGGCTTGTTGAGTTCGTATGCAAAATTGGCTGAGGTTTGCAATAAATCTGGAGAGGGAGAATGTCTGAAGAAAAAAATCCAATTCTTTTTCCACAAGAGCAGTTATGGTGGGGTTTTTTTCCTTTTCTTTTCTTGGCAAATTAAGAATTAATATTTGTACTCCAAAGAAAACTCTTAACTCAACTATAAGGATCTATCCTTTCTCCAAGGACAGAGGAACAGAAATTTGGATAATATCTCAATACTTTGAAGACCATAAGCCAATAATAAAATCTATATAATATCTATCTGTATAGTAGAATAAAAGGTGTACATTCAGTAGTTTCTATTTCTTGGGTATAGGAGTTATGAGGTACTGCAGAACCTAATATATTCCATCATTATAAGAGTGTGGTGGTTTATGATTTGGGATTCAACTGCAACTGCAAAAAGATCTGTCAATTAAGGTAGATTACAATCACAGCAGGAATACAGAGGTCAGCGTATCATCCCCATGAAAGATATTTTCTCAAGGCTGATTATTAATAGTGATTTATTCAGATTTAGTCATCCAGGCTTGATGACTTCAAGTTTAAAAATCCAACTAAGTGATCTGAAAGTGTCTCAGTGAATTGTGAAAGAAACAAGATTGTCCACCTGGATCTGGCTGAGAAGCTGCAAAACACTGCTTTGCCATCACCTTCTGACTTCTCAGCTTCCTATGTGCTACTTCTGACTCCTGCAACAGCACCTTATCAGTCTTTGTTCAAGTTAAGAAGACCACTTTTTTCCTTTTAATTTTAACTATAAAATCTCTCTACATTCAAAGAAATAGAACTGAGATTTGGATCCATTTGACCATATTAAGAATGAATTTTAATCAGTTTCTGTGGACTGAAAACCAAAGGTGAGGGAACAATTGAGTCATTTCCTCTACCTCACCCCAACCATAAAAATCTCCTCATGTGTCAACTATGCCCATGAATAAAATGCATCAGAAACTGATTCCACAGCCCTTGACTTACTTCAGTTCAGCTCAGTAGAAGCTGAGCATTTGCCACGGGAATTGTGGGAGCACCATAAAGAGCATCAGCACTGTCCACCTGCAGCAGCAAATGAGAATTTTTAGTCCTGTAAACCATTCAGGACAATCTAAACTGGCCCTGAAAAGAAAGAGAAGTGGTGGAAAATGCCTGAAAGAATGGGAAATTATAAAAGCAGAGAGTAAAGATACCATTGATATAGTAATAGACTAGAGACCTTTTCAGACTATTAATTAATTTTTTGCTTGGTATCCTCAAGGTTCCCACTCAAAATCATTTTTTCTCAAAGCTCACAACCTCTCCCGTGCACTCTTTACAGTCAGAATCCCCTTCCCACGTTTCATGGTTCTGTAACTGCCTGAGGACTCCAACTGCGTGTAAACGGTAAGCTCAGCTCCAAAACCCACAGCACACTTCAGCACCACAGCTGATTTGCCTGTGCCAAGTTACCACTCTCCTTTCGTGGGCTTGGGATCTGGAAAGACTTGAGAACAGGGAGCTGGAGAAACAGAGTGTGGCTTCAAGCAAGGGAGAGAGTGCTTCAAGCAAGGGGAGCAGGGGAAGCAATGGAAAGGGAGCAGAGGTTTGTACTGGCTCAGTTTGGAAAGGATCACTCCAGTGTTTTATTTCAGCCAGACTGGAATAAAATTAGCAACTGGCTCTGAAATTCAAGGTCTGTGTTCCTCCAGCCAGCACCAAAACCTCTGTAGCCAGCACGTGTACGGGGAAGCCAAAGCAGCTTTACATGCTTCTGCTTTAACGTGTCCAGCCCAGTATTTATTGCTGCAGTCCCCCTGAACGGAACCCTGCTACCTCTGCAATTATCACCAACATGATTTTTTGGGACCCAAAGTTCCTTCATCAATCGTGGAGTACGTACATACAGACACAAACACACACATATAATCCAGCAAGATAAATTTGTCATTTGGATTAAAAAACCACCAGAAAGCAGGCTGCCCTTTCACAAGACTTTTACCAACAATTTGAGACTTTCCTTTTTTTTTTTCCCCACTCAAGTAATTACCAAGAAGGATGTCTAAACTACTGAAATGCAGAAAGCCCAAACCACATTTTTGTGTGGTTAAGTGCTCAGCATTTGAGTTCATGAGACTAATGTGAATCTTGATTTGACTTGGTTAATATCAACAAAGATCTTCCACTGAACACCAGACAGGATCCATTTAGACTGGGCTCAAGGAAACCAGCATTAACTACCCCTGAAAAAGTAATTAACGTGATTTAAAAGAAACAATTCCAGAACAGCCAGCTGAGAAATAAACTTTCCTCATAGCCTCAGACAGTTAATTTATTGCTTATTTGAAGTATAGCAGTTTATATCTCTTACAGTGAAATATTTCAGACAACACAGACTATTCAAAGGAACTTATAGGACAGAGAGGCTCAGCTGTTACTCAGTTTTAGTCCACAATTAAGCTTAATTTGCTTAACTTACAAACCCTACAGTTCTCCATTCTAGCCAGCAGACGTGCACTTTCTACCAACTAATACAGCAATCCTTTTTAGAAGACAAACCCAGTAATTCCTCTCATCCATCCTAGCTGGATGGGATCTGACTTGTACATTCTCTGCAGAACAGCACAAATTGCAGTTCAGACAAAATTAATTAATTCTGTACCGACTTGCCCTTGTCTAGGTAGAGACGTGATGATTACCAAGGCTTGATAACAAATTGGTGACATCCTCAAAATGTATTTTGTTCTTGGCATAATGATGTATTTGCTGTGACTGACAACCTTGCCAGACACATATTCTTCAGTGATATCTAACATGATAACTAATATCAGGGTGAGTCATTTTTGTAGCTGTTTTACCTGGAAGAATTGACTAAAAGGATAAGAGGATGAGCTGTATTCATCAGGCCCACTTTATTATCTCTTAACTTAGAAAATGATTGATTGGATAGTATAGAAATGGAGATGTGTGAAGAAATGTCTAATCACAATAGTTGCATCTCTTGGACACGTCCCATTTCAATGCACTGAACTCTAACCCCAGTACCTCGTCAAAATGGGTTACAGAGGTTCACACTTTGCTCGGTGCTGCTGGTTTCACTGCATCTGAAAGCAGACTCAGAGACAGTGTGGTGTCTAATTTACTTGCAAAATCAAAGAATTCCGATTTCAAGGGTTTCGCTTAAATGAAAATTCAGATTCTGGAGAAGAAAACAAAACCCACTAAAACAGGAAGGATGGTATTGTGGTTAAGTTTCTAGTATAGGGCTGTGAAGACCTGAATTATGTTCCATTCCTAGCCCTTCTGCAGACTTGTCTCACTCTGTGACTTCAAGCAAATCACTGACTCTCTCGGTGCTTCAGTTCCCCTTTTCTAAAGGTGATGTTGGTGATTCGACCAGTTCAGATAATGAGCACATTCACGTCAGAGCTGCCATGTACAACATCAGCACAAGAGAGGCTCTAACCTCAAAACACTAATAGTAGAATATGTGACCTATTTACTGAACTGTTCTTGCAAGAAAATAGCAATTCTGTGTTAATCCCCACACTTACTATACCAAACTCTAAACAACTTGCTATCCCACAGACACATTGGCTTGCCAATTAATCCAGATTCATAACAGAATCAATGTCTGCTTCTATTCTCAAAAGTTAGGAAAAAGCTAAAATGGGGAGTGCCTGCTGATTTTCTAAGCTTTTCAGATTTTTTTTTCCCCCTGAGGACTATCCCTGCAGTGGGGATGAATTCGGCAGGGTGTGGAATGCCCCATAATGGAATTTATACTGGGGATATCATACATGGTATCACAACCTCCTCCCTTCTGGTGGTTTCACAGGGTGAGGAAAGGCTTGGAGCACAAATAGAGGAAGCTCAGCCTGCATGACACTGCTGTTCCTTGGGCTAAGAGTGTGGGGTTTGGAAAACTAACCAGCAGGCAAATGTCTCATGTATCCCCAACAGATACAGTACTCTCCTACCTTCAAAACCCATCTTCAGAAACATGTTTCTTCTCTTGCTGCCTCCTGGCAGACTTTACCTGGCATCCCTATTCCCAGTGCTTTCTGAGCAGGTTCCCTCTTGCCTTTGCCCTGTTTCTAGCCAGCAAGCCATGCTCCTGCTGAAAAAATGTCCAGCAATTCCTCTGAGTTTCCTGCCATTTTCCAAACCAATGTTTACAAAATAGGGCTACAGACTTTTCTTTTTAACAAAAGCTGAGTTTGTTCTTTATCCTAGCTTGTGGAGATTTACTGATATGAACCTTCAGATCAAAAGCATTTACTTTTCTGCTCTAGGAAACAAGGGAGTAAGGGAGATGGGATAAAGTCTCCCAACAATTTTCTTTCTCTCCAGATTTTGCTGTTCTTTTCTGAGACCATCAGCAGGGAATAAAGGAACACAATTTGTTTCTCCACGTGAAATTGTGAATTCTCCATTGTGAAGAAGAGAAAAATAGGCCTTTCACGTGGAAGGCTTTACTTACCAAACAGACTCTAAGTCTAATTCACCTTACAAAAAGCAGCAAATTCTCATTAAGCTGCCAGAGTACAGATCAGAATCACCTGGACTGGCAGCAGTGGTTTCCCCTTCAGCCCTTTATCTAGGGATGTTTCCCGTGTGCTCTGTCCAGCAGCTGTGCCCCCAGTTCCAACTTCTGCACTGCCCTCTACTGGGTACAGTGACTGCATCCTATCGGATCCTGCTGGCATGGAGCTCTTGTCAAGGCCCGGACTGCAGGGGGTTTAAGTCGAGGAAAAGAATGCAAGAAAGGAAACAGAAGGATAGGAATGGGGGGGTTGCAAAAACGAAGCATGAGTGGGTAAACCTGGAGATTTCCCAAGGAAGCTCAACTTGTGGGACCTTCGCGTCTAAACCCCTAGCTCCTCCTGTGACAAAAACTTCACTCACTGTGCAAGTCTCCCTCACGTACTACAGCTGATGCCCACTTCTCCTGGGCAAGGCTTTTTAAGGCACTTTATGGAGCACCCCAGACCACTCTCACTGTGATTCGCGTAGAGATGGTGTCAAACTCTGTCAGCAGCAGCCTGACACACTTGGCTTCTGGTGTCCGGGCTGGCAGGTTCGCTCCTTCACTCTCCTCAGCAACTGGGAATTCACCCACCCACTTCAGCCATGCCAAGCTCTGAAGCTTCGCAACTAAATTTTATTAGCACATTCCTGCTCAATGAAGACGACTTTTTGGACACACACTTGGTCAGCTGCACTACTCAGTACGTGGCAGACAGACTGCATGTGCACCTGCAGGGTCCTTCTTTCCCCTGTGATCTCACAAAATTAAAAAATACATGAGAGTGAAGCAGCTTTCCTGGCATATCTACAGCAACCTTCAGCCAACTCCAACTCATGTGAGAAACACGCACAGCACTGGGCCATGCCGTGCCCCACTCTTTAAAGCCACCGCGATGGCAGGAGCTGAGGGTGCAGCAGCAAGGAGGAGCTCGCTGGGCGCCCCGGGGACTGGGGGAGGAGTTAAGGGGATCTGAGCTGTACTTTTGGTTCTTATTTACCTTATCATGACAGAGTTAAGCACTTCAAAATCCTTTCCTTTGAAGGGTGGTGGGGAGGAAGGGGACTTTGTCTTACCTAAGTAGACTTTAAGCTGTTAAGGGCAAGGCCTGGCTGTGCTACCTGTCTGGACACCAACAGTGCCTTACCCAAACCAGCCACGGAACCTACTGGCTGCAGGGAGCACATTATGGCAAAGCAAATAGTGGGAAAACACTTCTCACTATTACATTTTCAAATTCTAAGGTAAGTTTCAGTTTCACCATTCCTTCATGTTTTTGTTTTACATAGAAAAGCAGATGAGCTTCCCCCAGCTGCTTATGCCAAACCTATACTAAAGCTCCATTGCTCAAAACTTGAGAGAGAGTCTGAACACAAAATGAATCTCTGTGCCAGGTTTTAAACTTAACGGCACACTGTTTCTCCACATTCATGACAACTATACTCTTGCATAACAGAACATAAGCAGTAAATTTTGGTGGCTAAAGCATATCAGAAATTTCCAGGATCACCTATTGTACACTGGCTGCACATCACTGTAAGATGCTGTATTGCCATCAGGTCAAGTCAGTCTGTGACCACACTAGGTTTTGAAAAGAATATTTAGTCTCAAAACAGGAAATACATTCCCTCAACTTCATCCCAAAGGACAACTCACATGGCTTTGCCAGCCCTTCTCCCCTTAATCATTTGACAGAGACATTTCCTTTTCATTGTCACAAAACATCATGTTGGCTGCAGGGAAACTTCTTGGCCTTTATAACGTGTTGGTAATTACTTTAAGAAACATCCTCTTTGGAAGAAAGCACAGTTCACTGGGCCTGCTTAAGGGAGCACATAAGACACCAGTTTGCTACTCGAGGTTTCAAATCTCCTTCTGGGTGAGCTGAATAGCATTCCAAGTCTCCTGCACTGGCTGCTGGCAAGGTTATAAATACAGCTGGGATTTGAACAGTTACTTTTAATTCTGATTACTCTGTAGAAAACCCCAGGGAGATTCTGCTTTGAGAACTCAAACACCAGTATAGCATCTTTACAGTCTTCTCAGTGGAAGGATCATAGGCTTCTCTGAATGCTTTTCTCACTTTGAAATTACCGGTCTAATACTTTGTCCTTTCTTGGACGTTTAAGTTATACATTCAGTCCTCTTACCTCTTCTATCCATGCTGACCTGTTAGTTCTAAGGAGAGCAGCTATCTTCACGTTAAACCTCCCCGCACTGATTGCTTGCTTGCTTTTCTTGCCATTTCCCCGCCACGTTTTGAGGTAGCTGTCAGTCAGAGCCTCATCCATCACCTACCTCTAGTGTCCCCTCGCCTCCCCGGGGCCTCAGAGCGCTCCCGTGCTCGGACTTCCCCCGCAGCACCTCCAGACCCTGGCCGCGGCCACCGCCTGCACCGCCGGGGCTGTCCGAAAAGAAAAGGGAAAAAAAGAGTAAATCCAGATGTAGTCGGACAGGAGAAGCGAGGTCGGAGAGCAGCCCTAGCGGCGGGGCAGGGAGCCCGCGGGAGTCAGCGCACAATCAGCGCCAGAATCTGGGAAAGCGAAAGTGAAGCACAAGGCCCACACGTGTTTTCTGGGAAGGCGGGGGAGGAGCCGAGCCGAGCTCCGCCGCTCTAGGTATAAAGCAGGGGCGATGCGCGGGCACAGAGCACTGGAGGTGCCGCTCGCTCGCCCGCCCCGCGGCAGCCCCGGCTCGCCGCGGCGCCAGGCAGGGCCCCCGCCGGAGGATGCTCGGCCGGCCGCCGGGGCCAGGACCAGGACTAGGACTAGCAGCGTGTGCTGCGCTCCGGGGACGGCCTCCACCCGCGGCGCCCCGAGGTAAGGGAGGGTCTCTGTCCCGGCGGGTCCGCGCGACGTGCACCGAAAGGCTCGGGCGCCGCAGCCAGATGAGGTCAGGTTTCGGAGGAGCCCTGCCAGATGTGCAGGAGCGTGGTGACTTCGGGGGTCTTTGCCCTTTAAAAATTTTTTTTTAACATATTTTTTTCCCTCCCTTTTTGGCTCAATGTCTGTGCTCAGACAGACCTCTCGTGCCTGGTATAAAACAGCGGGACAAGCAATAAAGCGAACACGCAGGGGGTTTTGCGTAGCATCGCTCGTCTTTCTGCAGGGCCCCGCGCTGGCGGTGGGAGCCGGGGCAGCCCCGCGCCGGCAGTGCCGGGACGAGCCGGGCCGGGACCCGGACCCCGCCGAAGGCTCCGCTCCGTCCCAGTCGTGGCACCCTCGTCACAGATCCCTGCCCTGGCTTTCGGGCTCTGAAGACTGTTTGCTCTGTGCGCTTTGGAAAAGCACTGCAAACTCTCGCTTGGCTCTCTACGGCTTCTGCGAGGGAGCCCTTTGATTTTCAGATCTCGGGCATAGCGGTTATTTCTCCCCAGGGTGTCCTGAAATTGAATTCTTAACTTTAAATACTGAGCGATAATCCTGGCCCAGTAATTGGAAAAACTGGCATCAGTTTCCTCTGCTGTGCAAAGCAAGCCCAATGCTACTTTCAGCCTGTTATTTGCCAACATAAGGATTTTATAACCCTCTTAACTGCTTGAGGAGGTAATATGACCTAAAAGAAACCAAACATCAAGTTGTTAAATTAGCACAGACAGGA
Source organism: Atrichornis clamosus (assembly GCA_013400975.1). NCBI lineage: Eukaryota > Metazoa > Chordata > Aves > Passeriformes > Menuridae > Atrichornis > Atrichornis clamosus. The sequence goes on along the minus strand of WBMZ01009448.1, from coordinate 122,441 downwards.
ATCCAGCTGCATACTTTCTTTGAAATCCTCATTAGCATGTTACCCTGAACTGGAAGATGGCTGAGGGATTCATTTCTGAGAATACTTCAAGGTTTCTCAACAAGCTGCTGCTGCAGATCTATATCTGACTATAGGGATAAATCCTAAAATCTATGCTTGCCAGTAAGGTCAAGGCAGCCAGCGGAGATGTATTGAACCACACTGTCAGAGGCAGACATTTCAGGCCAAACTCATTCCTGGTGCAGCACTGCTAATTCCTTTGAAGTAACACTAGGGATGAATTTAGTCCCTCATGCTGAAAGATATATCAATAGGAAGCAATTTAGATTGGGCCACTTAAAGTGCATGTAATACAAAAAAGAGAGAGAGACTGTGGAGTAATGCTTTAAGGGTTCACAGAGGTTGATTTGTATAAGCTAGTGAGGTTGTAGCATCGCCGTCCCAAGGGAAAGTTGGGGGAATGGGAAATTGCCTTTTATGGCTGAGCCTCAGGTTAACAGGAGAAAGATGTTTTAGGATTACTGTGTAAATTGGCCGTATTACAGGCTGCCCCTCCAAGTTACACTTCAGTCATACAATGGCACCTCACTTCACCCTCTTTCCCAATTATCCGGAAATATACCCTTCACCCACTTTCTCTTTTTCACACAATGCACCAAATAATGACATTAATGTCAGAACTCAGCAGACATAGTCAGGAAAGCAGAAAAATTGGTAATTCAGTTGTAAAACCTTGTTGCTCTGTTCTCTAAAACTTGAGAATCAGAGGGGGTATACACATGTAACTTCTCGTTGAGAAGTCATTTGAGTCGCTAGGCCCTGATAGGGGCTCACAGAGGGAAACTGTATTATCTTCTGTACTGCTAATGATCCTACTAAGTATTTTTGGAGCTTTGGACTTTGCCATAGTGATAGACTGCTAATCTTGTCGGAAAGCGAGCAGTTGTTTGCCCGGTGTAAATTGGAAAATGAATATTTTATTGGTTTATAGTGGGTGGGAGGCACGTCAATGGAAGACTTGGTCATTCAGCAGTTGCAGCCGCTTTTCTCTGGGGATCTCACATGGTGTCTCTCTTTGGCATTTCAGAATAGCTGCTGGAAAGCTGCCCTGCCGTAGCCACTGACGCTATGGAAGACCGCATCCGCTGCTCTCGGCTGTAGGATGGTAGCGCACAGCAAGGTGTCAGCAGATAATGCACTTGGAGCAGACCCAAGACGGCTTCTTGACCCTCCGGCGCGGGATCGCTCACAGGCGCGAGGCTTGCACGGCCCCGGCCGGCCCGGCACTGTGCAGGCACAGGGCAACACACACTTCCGAACCTTTCGCTCCCAAGCGGATTTCAGTAGCATCACTCGAGCCAGCAGCCTGCTGGATGCCTGTGGCTTCTACTGGGGGCCTCTGAGTGTCAGTGCTGCCCACGAGAAGCTGAAGTCTGAGCCCGAGGGCACTTTCCTCATCAGAGACAGCACACAAAAGAATTGTTTCTTTGCCATCAGTGTTAAGACTGCGACTGGGCCCACCAGTATCCGGATTAACTTTCAAACTGGGCGTTTCAGCCTGGATGGCAGCAAAGAGACTTTTGACTGTCTTTTTAAGCTGCTGGAACATTACCTAAGTTCCCCGAGGAAGGTGCTGGTTACCCCCCTGCGCAAGGTCCGGGTGCAGCCGCTGCAGGAGCTCTGCCGGAAAAGCATTGTGAAGACTTTCGGAGGAGAGAACTTAAATCAGATCCCACTCAACCCTGTTTTAAAGGACTATCTGAAATCTTTCCCATTTCAGATATAAGTACAGCATTAACTGTATAGGGACACGTTAGAGATGTGTAACAAAATCCAGCTGTCTGGGTTTTTAAATATGTTTGACAGTGAGCAAACTTATTTTTGTAGCAATTTACTGTATTTTGAGATGGAACCTGAACACTTGACTTCCTATGTTTACAAAAACTGTTTGCACAAACCTGGGGTTTTAAAACCCTGGCATAATTTTTCTGCCAAGCAGAATATTTTATTATTTTATAATATTTTTAATGATATTAACATAATAAACTTTATTGTGACAGTTTTTAAAAAAATGGCATCTCTGTTTTTAGTTTTAAAGGCTCTGGCACCTATCCTGCTTGCAAACTAACTGCTTAACTTGAGTGTGTAAGTGCAGACAGGTCTCCACGTGGTCCTGCTTCTTTGCCCTACCAAACTAGTCTGTCTTAGTGCTAGTCCAGCAGGCAGGGGATTCCTGCCTGCAAAGGCCTACAATAGAAAGGTGCAAGCAAGTAAAAAATGTACTCAGGATGAATCTGCCCAGGAATTCAGCTTTCATCTAAATCCATGAGAGCAGGGACAATTTATTAAGATTACAACAATGCATAGTTTTTGATAGAGTAAATCGAACCCTTGGCTGAGCAAGCTGCACCAACTCTGCCTTATTTCTGTTGAAAGGTACAAGGCTCTAAGCAAGAAGAGGCTGTCTGACATAACCAAACCCCATGAACCTTTGTGGGGAAAAATAAAACTGTCCAGAAATGCTGTTCACACACTTTAAAAGTCTGTGAATGCTATATCATTGTGGTGCATTAGGGAAAGGATAACTTAGTTCTCTTTGAAAACTGGCATACACAAAATGACAAAGGTGCAGACATCCTTAGACCTAAACAAGATGTTTCTCATCTTAAATTCCTCCTGATATAAAGCACAGATTTGATATATTAAAAGAATCTGTGACATAGCTCCATGACAAGATCCAGAGAGCATAAGCCTATACATTTCCAGCTGTAATTTCTAGTGGCTAAAATGCATTCAGAGAAAGTTAAACTACATTAGACTGTTTTGTTTCCATCTGCTCATGAAATACAAAAACAGTGCTCCCAGAACAGCAACTGTGAATGACTTGAGATGCCTGATTTGGCAAAATGTCACCTGCATTATAAGAAAGTGATTCTTCCCTCCCCCAAGCATTTCCTGAAATCCATGAAAAGCTGACTTAGAAAACCAGCTGAACCAAATCACTTCAAAGAAGACACAGAGTCTTTCACAGAAATGTACTCTATCAGCTCAGATCTACAGTGCTTACAGGAACTGCAAGCAGTAAATGAAGTCATCTTGAGAGTTTGGGAGATAAAAGGTCTTTCCCCCTCCTGTAATTCACATTCCTTTTAAAGATAAAGCAACTTTTAGGAAACATTGAGTATATGTTCTGTAGTGATCCTTACTGAATCATTTATTTAATATTTACCAAACCAGCTCTTACTTCATTGATGTTTCATTATAATAAATAGGTTTCCTCATCAAACATGACTAAGGATCACTCAGTGCATTGGACATTGTGAAAAAAGGGAAAACACACAGGCAGTATCATGTGACTTTTTGGTGTGTTGCTTCCCTAAACACGTTCTTTGGGTCAGTCCTAAGACAGGAGACAGCATTTCTGCTTAATTCTAAACCTGGAATTAGTTGCCAAATGATGCATTTTCCCACAGCAGCTGCAAGGATATAAATTTGGGAAGTAGTGAGTGCTGTGCTATGCAGCAGATAGGAGACTAGAGCAAAGCCACTGCCTGAATGTGAATAGCATTGTTAAATTGGAAAAAAGGTCTTTGTAGGGTGAAGGCTGCCAGACTGGTTTGCTGTCAGCAGAGATTGTTATCCCTTTCCCATACTCTTTTTTTCCCAGCTCCACACTAATATCTTTTAACCCTTCAGGCCCCAAACTAATGGCTCTCGCCATGCTCTATAAATTGACAGCATTAGTGGTAGAACAAGCACAGTGTAACTTAGAAGGTTCTCTGCTACCTCTGATAAAACCAAGCAAATCCAGACCTAGAGATACAGTAAGGGGCTTCCCACTAAGAGGTGTGGATTGAAATGCATAAGGATTGAGTCCATTTCATTTTCTTCCTGGCAGAAACAAACCTATTTTCTTTCTCTCTCCCTTCTATTGCTATAGAGTAAGTTTAGCAGAAGTAAGCCATATCCCCCACATTAGGTGCCTAAATACCTTCATTTTGTTTTTAATATGAAATGCAAATATGGGATAGCTCAGAAAAAAAAAATAACTAGAACTACAAATAAAGACAAGAAGGTCAGAATTGTATAATATGTCAAAGGTGACTTGTATTTTTAAATTACATTATCTTTTTACATGCCTTATTTTTCTTCCCCTTCCTTTCCTTCTCTCTTTCTCTCTCTCCCCACCATACAATACAGTGGCCAGGCAGACCCTCCTTCTAGTAGGCATATGTAAGTTGCTCCAAAGCAACTAAGAAATCCTAACCACAGTGTGTGTGTTCACAAGGTCACTCTGACTTCCCTTCTGTAAGAGCAAATGAAGGGCTCTCTAAAATGTCTGCTTACCTGTGTACACTGATTTAAGGGTGGTGTCACATCTAAGGAGTGCAGGAGGAATATCCTGAAGATTTCTCTAGTAATTTCAGCTGTCAAATCCTTCATCCTCAGTTTTTATAAAGCGCCAGCAAGGTCAAATAGGGAATTTGCAGTACTCTGCACCTAAAGCAATAGAAACACATAACAGTGCAGTGATTTTAATCCCTCCTGCTAAATAGTACATGAAGAGTGGTGACTGCAGTCCCTTCCCTCATTCTTGCCTAGCTCCGTCCTCTGACCTTGTGGCTGTGGCTGAAAAGTGAAGTAAACAGTCAATCTATTAAAGGACTATGGAAGAATTTGAGCCATGCTCAGGAGCACAGCAAAGCCATGTTTTTGAAGAGGCTGCAATATTTATAGTTAGTGGGGAAGGGGCAGCTTTAAAATAATGCCATTTGCTGCATGGCTGTGTCACCCGCAGGACCCCGTGTCCCACGAGCAGCAGGGTGGGCGCTGAGCAGATCCTGCCGGGCCCAGCCCTGCGCCTCTGCCTCTGCTGGGACTCTACAAGGAGGCACGACCGCCTGTTAGACTGAAACATTTCCTTTCGGAGCAGGTTAATTTACATACAACGCAGCAGCTGTAAAACACTTGCTAACGAGCAGAGCCGATTAATAGAACTGTAGATGTTCAGAGGAGCTGGTTATTTAAGCCGTGCAGAGTTACTGAATGCTCGGGAGGAGGAGCTTCTGGAGCACCAAGCAGGGCCGTCCCCGCTGCGAGGCTGTGGTCACACTAATTCTGTTATGATTGAAGTCATTTACAAGAAGTGAGGCTTCAGATGCAGTCAGCACTGATGCTATTTTCAACAGACAAGAGAAAAGTGTCCCCTAGGGCAACAGGCTGCCCGTATCTAGCCATCAATACTCTTCACCCAGCATGTAAGGAATCCTCTGTCGAACAGCACATCCACCTCCTGAACCTTCTCAGATCCAGGGTCAGCCCTTTCTGTTGTGCTGGGCTGTCATTCAGACCCTCACTCTCCTTCCACTCTCCATTCACGGTGCCAACGGCTGTGTGAGCAATGCATTTATTCATTAATTCTACTGATTTGAGACAAAGGCAGTGTAACAGGGACTTAATTTGGACTCTACATGCCTTTCTGTGCAAAGTATAAGTTAACAGCTTCTCGTGCCATAGGCTTCCAGGAAGCTTCTCCCAATTGCCACAAAGTGCCATTCAAGACTGTTGTCATACTTCTGCATAGTACTTAGATCCTGTCACTGTATCTGTAGTTTTCCTCCACAGCTGTTTCCCAATACAGCAGCCAAATTTGCTACACCCTAGTCCAAGTTGCTCCTTGTGTCACCATGGAATAATAGAAACATGGGCCAGCAGGAAGTGTAAAGAGAAGACCAGCTTCTCCCACACAAACCACTGCTCAAGTAGGGCAAAGCAGCAAAGGCCAAAGAGTCAGAATATAAACTCCTGACTGACAAATGCTGAGTTAGCCCCATGCCAGAAGCATTTCCCCTCTGTCTGCAGCTCAGTGACATGCTTTGGATGTGGCTGTTGAAGACAAGAATGATAGAGATTATGTTTGTGCATAACAAAACAATTATTCTGTGGTCTTCAACTGTGAGAAGAGCAGATACGCTGTGAAGATTGAATGGTAGCTAAACAGAATAAAGCAAATAACTAACTGTGCCATAAGTCCCATTTGCCCAGCTTCCTTCATTCTGTTCCTCTTCATAATATTAGCAAGGCAAAGTAGGATCACCTTTCTGTTGTCATTTTAATCTCAGTTACTCTTAATCTCAGTTATTCTTTGTAGCTCTCAGCCATGTAGAAGAATGATAAATCCAGCCATCATTCTTAAAGAGATACAGAGTATACTGTGGACCCATGATTTCTCTTGGCAAGTCTGTTTTGGTCACAACATTTACACATATTGGGAAAAAAATGAAATACTAACCATATTCAATTGAAGGTTTATCATATCAGAACATACAAACATCTGTAGTAAAATCTTAACTCCACTGAAATAAATTTCCAGGGAAGGTCGACTTTTCTACAGATAGTTTCATTAAACAACAGTAAGTACATGTTTTAAATTAAATGTAAGAGCTATGGTTGCATCACAAAGATTTCTTACTTGATAGAGCCCCAACTAACTCCCAGGCTGAGGGTGCTCAGTTTTGATGCTGTAAGTGTGTACACAATGTTGGGTGCAATTTCCTACCCCCATTCCTTGCAGCCTGCAGAGTACTTGCAAATCTCCTCTGTGCCCTTCAAACTGAAACTGGTAACTGTGTTACATTTTCACCCTAACCAAACTTTCCCCAAATCAACTTCCCTACAGCAGAAACTAATAGTTACTGGAATTTGAGTCAGATTGAACTTTCAGGCTGAGATTTTGCTCTGGGATTTGAACAACTCCTTGTTCGCAGACTGAGCACTGGAAACAGAAGTGAACATAAAATACTGTCCCAAAAACATGACAACACAGACATGACCAAGGCTTACAGATTTTTTAACACTCAATGTAATATTCTCATTTGGTTATTTCTTGACCTGCCTGTGAACCATCACTGTTTAGACAGTCTAAAGACATCTGGAGATAGAGTTGGTATATCATAAAAACTCGTGACGTGGAAGTAGGATACATATTATCTCTACCATTGTCCTTAGGATGCATTTGGGAGATACATCTGCTACACAAAGAGAAGGTTAGTAGCTACTTTCTTAGCTCTGCCCAGATAAAAGCCAGTAAATCTTCTTGCTAGACTTTTCTGGCATCTATTCTACATACACAATCTATTCAGAAATAGTTTTGACAAATGCTTCAGAAATTATTTTGTTTTCTGTCCCCTTTACATTCCCATTTGCTCTCACCAGGTAAGTTGTTCACACCAGCTACTTTAAATAGCTGAATTAGGTGAAAATCAAAAGCTTTCAGAAAGTTGTGGAACTGTTAGGGGCAATCAGACCTGCCGAGGTGCCTGAAAGGCACTGTGTGAACCCTTCCCCACATTTCTCCCTAGTTCCCAGCAAGGCCAGCTGTACAAAGTGAAATGAAGTGAGACATGAAAGCTTTATGAGTATTATACAGCAATTGCTTTCTGTTTAAAATAAACTGAAATAAACTGAAACCACGTTTCAGTACCTCAAGTCCTTTTCAACCATGAGATAGGATCTTCTTCCCTTTACAAGTACAGCCTCTTCTTTATCTAATCTCTCACAGTCAGTCAACAATTACATGATTAACGGTAAATCCATCTCTGTCCTAAGAGTAAATGTACCATGTGTAATTTACTATCTTATGCAAATGCAGGTCTTCTTGTTTTGGAGAAGCAGAAGTAATTATGGGTTTGTAGGAAGAGGAGAAAATTCTTGTCAAAGTCTGTAAAACTGGCAGCCAACAGAAGTTTTTCCCAGACAAGACAGTACAACAGCACAGTGGTCCTGAGCACAAGTTCACTCTCCTAGCCCACAGCTCTGCAACGTGTCATGTACCTGTTACCTGTTATATGTATTCAGCATGCACCATATTTGCATAATTATATGCAGGGTAGGTGGTGCCTTTCTTAAATTAAAAATTTCAGCTCCAGTATTCTCAGGCCAGTACATTTGGCAATGTAATTTCCATTTTCACGCATTTCTGGCTGCTGTAAATTTTCTCATTACAGTTGCTGCATAGAACAAGCTGAGGCTGTGTCAAGCTGAGCTGTGTTAACAGAGCACACCATCAGCCTGCTGTTCAACCTAAGTTTGCTACAGTTTTCCTCTCCATGGATGCTAATTACAAAGGTCCAGGTGTACCATGGCATGTACAACCAATATAGTTCTTCTAATTTGTCAGTTATGCTAAATGATTCCTCTGAGCTTCCAGTCAGTAAAGAAGAGAAAAAAAGCTTGCAATTAGAGAAATCTTTGACCTTACAGGGAAATCACTACTGGCCCAGGGGGCAGAGCTGTCTAAAGCACCCCAAGGCTTATGCAGTGTTGGAGCATTCAGTGCTGTGGTGTGCTCCCAACAACTGATATGTGCATGTGCTGCTGGAACTCCTCACCTCCCTGTACAAAGCACTTAACTCCTTTCTGGAGTGGATAATTGAAGCAACAAGAGTCTAGGAGGATGCTCAGAGATGATATGAGTGTTTGCCCACAGGGACAGTGATTTCTCCATCCTACTCTAAAGCCTGAGAAGCCAGACACAGTAAGCACCTCATAGGGTGGTGTGGGTGACCTTCTCAGCTACCCTGTTTTTCTTTAGGGCCAGAGTTGTGGTCCAGGTCACACTGGCAACTGGGGAGGTTGTTCAGGGATTTCTCAACAGGCTGCAGTGCTGTTTATCCTTGGGAATTAAATAAGAACATCTCACCTAATTTGTGTGTTGCAGTTGTAAAGGTCTCAAGCACAGGAGGGACTAAATGTCTTCAACTTTCTGCCAAGGACAACACAGTTTTGAGGACTTTAAGCTTAGTACAGAACACACCTGGAACACTTGGTAAGTTCTAATATGCAAACTTGAATGAGCAGCCCACGTGCCATTCTAGCCTTGAATTTTATGAGTAGGAGCCACGTACATTCTGGTCAGAGGGATTTTCTGTGGAGTCTAAGTGCAAATAAAGGAGGTCAGCTTTTCTTTGAGGAGCAAAGCGTGAGAAGGGATGTGAAACAGCAGAGCCTACTGAAGGTGTAAGGCACAAAAGATGACCCAGTTAGCCACACAGGTACTTGGAATAGGAAAAGAAAATAGGAAAACAGAAATCCAGCCCTTGGCTGAAGTGCTACTGAAATGAGTCTTAGGACTTCGAACTCCAAATAAGGAAATTTTCTCTTGCCCTGTGATTCTGGAATCTTGCATTATATAGTTTGCTTTTCATCGTGAACTCTACCAACAAAATATTCTATACATCAGAGTACTATAACTTGTAATCTCTCACCAGCTTTTAACTATATGGATAACTTAGCCTGATTTTCACAGTACTTAACAGAACGTGTATCATCTTTTTTTGGGCTATCAGGTCGCACTATAAGTGTCTCTGTAATAAAGTACTCAGTAAAGAGAAGTGTGGCTTTTTTTTAGTTCATTAAAGCCTATTCTCTTTCTACTACTTTTACAGCTGCCCTGCTGAAACCACAACAAACTTCACATCTTTCTGACAGTAGGATAAAAGTCTCTGGGACTATAAACCTCCCCATGCATTCACTTCCTCATCTGTGCATGCTCTAGTCCTGGAAGTCTTACTATAATACACACACGTATTTAGGAAAAGCCTTTATCTCTAGGGAATAAAAGTACAAAGGCCTAGGTATCAAGAAATACTTGCTGATTATTTTCTCATATATCCAAGTATTATTTCATATCTACCTTTAAAGCAAATATGCCTAATGAGGAAGACATTATCTTTGTGAACTGTGCAGCCTGCACTGTGTATCTTTTTATTATGCTTTGGAACTAATTAAATTTTTCTTCCTGATAAGTGTAATTTATGCACTGTATGCAAGACCTTACTCAGCCTCATTGCCAAGTGAACACAATGACAATTTCAATCACTGATACCGAACTAGCTGAGGACTTCCAAATCTGCATTAAAAGACACAAGTGAGGAGTACAGGTAAGGCTGTGTCCGTATGGTGAGTATAAAGTGAGGACTACACAGTCCAGGGCTGCCTTTCTCAGCCATATTATTTTCTCCTTGCTCTTCTACATATCTCATTTCCTTTGTAAATTCAGTATAGGTTTAAGAAGACAGATTTCACATCATCCCAAAATATGTTTTGGGCCTGGAAGCAAGCTTTAGCAGTGACATTTCTAGTGGGGAAGAATAATCTCTTTTGACTCTTTTGATAATCTCTTTTAAACACTTGGAGTTTAAAATACTACAGTTCATCTACCAGATATGAACTTCTGATTCATGATGAGGAAGAGCTGACTGCTGCACACAGTCTTTTGTAGTTACCCTGTACACCAAGCATTATCTGTTAATGTTGTATACAAGCTCAGCTGAAGCCCAAGGACAATTGCATATAAAAGCTAAACACAACACATTCCAAGCTGGTATAAATGGGTTTTGAATGAATTTATGAGTGCATGTGTATTTCCATGAATGTTGTAGTTTGAGTGTTGGCCATTGGTGGAACAGAAAAACCACTGCAGGGCCAGCTTGAAGCAAATGCCCAATTTAATTTATGGCCAGTGGTCTTCAGGGCCTAATTAAAGGACTTAATTCAATCACTAGTGAAATCAACAGAACTGAGCTGAAAAGCAACTTCGGAAGAAAACGTTTTCTTTCTAAAGAAAAATTCTGTGTGAAATCTGAGAAGACTGTAGCATGTCAGAGAAAAGCATCCTGAAAGGCTGTGAAATTTTGGAAGGAGCTAGTGTATTTTAGAGAGCCAGAGAAACTTTGAGCTGGATTTTGTAAGAATTGCGTAGGGAATAACAGCTGCAAAGGCACACAGGTGGTTCTCACGAAATCTCTTGCCAGCTGTAATCCCCTTTACAAAAATGGAGTCCCACATGCAGAACAGTTCTAGTTTAGAGCTTCTAAGATTCAGGCCTGTTATATAATCCAGCATAGTCCAAAACTGCTCAGCTTCCACTGACAACAGTGAAGGTCTGAGCCTATATTGAAGACTTGATGAAGCTGATTATTTGCCATACAAATTATGCTACTGTTAGTCCAAATTTTTAAAACTTGAACTTACTGCAGGTCAGTTTTAACAGCCTGTAGTGCTTGAGCTGACATAAATGCAGTCCCTTTTATTTGGGCTTAGTCCACATTAAGTGCAAAATTAAGATAATGTGCTGATTGTAGAGAGAAAAAGGAGGAGGAAGAGACACCTTTTAAGCACCTTCGTAAGACAGTCTTTTTAAATAACAATGAGCAAAGTATTTATGAAACTCCCCCAGACTGAGTCATAAAGTGTTTATGTAGCAGGTAGATTATGAAAGTAGCTTGGTCTCAATAGTTATAAAACTTACAGAAGTGGTTGAATTTCAAATACTCTCTATTGGGTTATGTGATCATTTATACATTTGTATTAGGACAGCTTTGGCCAAGTGCAGCTCAGGAAGTTCTGTAAAATAGAACTTTGCAAATTTGTCCAGAATCTAGAGGTTTGACCTGTGGAGATCACATGGCACCACATCAGAACCGATTAAGAGAAAAGAAACTAAATTCAAAGCAAGAATAGCTACAGTCCACTCACTTTTACATTAATCTCTTGCAGGTCTTTCTTTTGCTTAGTTGCATGAGATGTAAAGACTGTACAGTAAGTCACTAGTGCAACAGGCACTTGCACCCAAACATAAGAAAAACAAATCTCTTCCTTTTAATTCAAGTCCATTCTGCTTCCCATGATTTCCTGTCCTCCAGCACAGTTCAGTTCCTAGGAAGAGTTGCACAATACAAATACTCTGCTGCCTGTGCTAACAAAGTAATTGACCTGCCATGAAAGAGCTGGCATAAATATTATCTCCTCTTGGTAACTACTAACAGCTAAATTGCATGTGGTAATGCTGTTCGCTGTTAATGTCATTTTAAACAGACATAATGTTTAAAAATCTAAATAGAACAAACAGTGTCATGGCCTGCTCCATGCAGGATGTACAATAAATGACACATTTTACTGTAAAATGACTACACCAGCACTACCACAGTTAAAGAACATCTCTCACAGTCACAGTCATGTAAATTTGTTGGTCGGAAATGATCCTCCAGGAAATTAAAGGCTGAGGAGGGGAAAAGGGCATAATCAAACAATACTTTCTAATGTTATTGATGGGGAGATGGGGAGCAAGCACCTTTTCATTGAACTCAGTTTCTGCTTTATTAATCAATTCATGTTTTCTTCTCTTTATAGTCCAATACAAAGAACTCTGAGGAGGATGAACTAGTCAATATTCCAAATCTGGTCCAGTTTCATTAATTTTACCATAAGCCTGAGTGAAAAAAATATACTCATATGATCAGGTTGGAGCTCAGACTTGCAAACACTCATCCTGCTTTGGAAAAGCTCCAGTCCATGACCTTTGCCTCAGCCACTTTAGGAAATGGAGCTGATAACCCAGGATTAAGTCCAGGAAAATAAATTAAGCATCTGGAAGCTGGACTGTGCATAGGAGAAGGAATAAGGATTTAACAGTGAATAAATAAAATCCAGAAATAATTCTGGAGAAATGACTAAATCACAGGATTTCTCAGGTGCAGGGAACAACTGAAGCAGCAGATTGCAGAGCTTCCCTGCTCTGTTCACAGCCAGAGAGATGCCCTAGGGATGCCCCACTGTTTGCACAGCCTTCACAGGCCACAGTGCCTTCCCCTCTGCCACAGAAACCTATGTAGTGCAAGACCTTCACCTCTGAGTGAGGCAACAAGGACAGAATCCAAATCCACTCCTGCCTCTGCACCTGTTTGGCTACTAGACTTCTGGAGGAAGGAAAAGTGTCTTGGCAAATACAACCACTACATCAGGACTCTCATGTTTGATTGTGAAATGCTGTGAAAGGCCAAGCCCGTCCATACATCTAAGATAACCATTTCCCAAGACCAAAAGTATGAAAAGGAGAACTTCTCAAGAATCAGATACTTGCATGAATCTCTACTGAAGTAGGAGGAGTTTTGCTACGGATCATAGAGGCAGCAAAAACAGAACTGGATCACACACGTATCAGGCTGACACAACCTGTTCTCCCTCCTAGGACTAGTCAAGAGTCTTGATTTCAGTAGAAAGATTTACTCACTGTGGGACCCATCACATAACACCACCTGGCCTGCACCAGTCAGATCTGCCTGTAAAGTGTCTGTGCAGCTTTGACAGTAACAGAAACAGGATGTCAGTACTGACAGAAAACTCAGGTGTTAAGGGTACCAGAAAGTCAGAAGGGCTTCCTCACCAATTCTATTTGCACAGACAGAAAGTGCATGGCCTAATTCAGAATCAGTCTGCAGATCAGAATATTTGTCTTCCATTTGCTCTTATACCTCAGCAGCTTGCCAGTGCTCAGATGCTTAGAGGCTCTGTTCTGATTTTTACACATGATATGAGGAATACAGAGCTTTCAATTCAGGATTTTGCTCTTTTCTTTGCTTTATTTTGACAGTCCCAAAGGATACATGGATTTTTGATTAATACCTAGCTAGGGTTATGTGGAAAGGGGCTCAGTTGCTCTACATGGTCAAACAAGGTTTTGCAGAGGACTTTCTACAGAGGCAACACAGGAAAATCATTCTCTCTTCTCCACCATGCTCTTCAACCCAGTGACACTTAAGGAGTGTCTGCACTCACAGACAATCTGAAGGAAGGGAATCCTCTTAAAAAAACCCCTCTGCTGGCTTCAGAAGCCTTGTAAAACTCCTGCATTGCAACCAGGCTGCAAATAAGCAAGGAAGAGGTAAGAAGAAGTGACAAGCATGACTCGCCCTCAAAAAGCTGTTAAGTACAGAGGTAGGGGAAGGGGACCATGACCTCACCTGTAAATAAAAGTGGAGGATTTCCCTCCTCTTCCCAAGGAGAAATCTATAAGGAAACTATCATGGCATTTCCTGGTGTGTTTCCTTCTGTGTGATTTCCAGAACTACTGTTACACAAGTTGTGAAGTCTGCCCTGTCCCTGAGTGGGAGGGGCAAGAACAGACTTGCTGGAGCTGGATGACAGCAAAGGACAGAGGTAGGCAGACTTTCTCGCTTTGTGTCTATCCTGGCACAAGTAAGAAGCTCTGTAGTACAGGAGGAGCTGGTTCTGAGCCAACCTACTCAGGCTCTCAGCAGGCATTAGTCACTTTGATAATGGTTTAAATACAGCCACACAGTTACTGGCTGGCAAGCTTGAATCTCTGTGCCACGCACATACTGATAGAAGGAGTCCCAGGCACCTGTATCAGCTGAAAGATATGCTGCCAGTGGCCGGGGGAAAGCAAAACAGAGGAGGTGGGTGTGGTGTGTGCACACAGAGACACGTGTTGGGCCCATGAAGGTACTCAGGTAGGTGAGAACCAAAGCAGAGATTGCTGAAGCATTTGAAAGTAAGCATGGAAGCAGTTACCATTGGGAAAGTGGTGCCCATTCACTTCTTATGATATTGCTATGTGAAATTTGCATTATTTTCCTTAAAATGGTGATTTGGTACACGTTGAAGTCCTTACTTGGTAAGGCAAATGCATTTACTCATGGAAAGTGAAAAAGGGCCTCATTTCACCCAAGGAGCTATAAGGTGACTCCTTTAACCATTCATACATGGCAGATCCTACTCCTCTTTCTAGCTATAGTAGAGAATTCTTTCCACTTCCCACATAAACACTGCAGTGCCTTCAGTCTGTTTCTGTCACTGAGTGGTTGATCCTTCAAACTGCAACTGGTAAGCACGTTAAAAAAAGCTCGGGAAAAAAAACCCTGAAAAAGCAGGCTCATCCATACTGTTAACTCTTTACCTTAGTTTTACCTTTGAAAGTGTTAAAGGGAACCTGAAGGACTTAGTCCAAGCAGCTGGGACTCTCAACAACATGGCCAGTATAACCTTTCTTTGAGTTGCTCTAAATCAAAATTGCTCAATCCTGGTAAGTAAAAGCAGTCCCAATCCATATTTTGCATTCCTGAAAGTGACATTTTTCTCAATAATGTAATCTCTTTCCTGTGAGCCAGAAACTGGAAGGCTGCTGGCTGTGTATTTTGTGTGACAGAAACAGTCTAGGCAGAATGTTTTTTAAACAACTCAAGAGTGTGGTGTCACAGACAGCTGAGACAATCCAGCAGCTTCCCCCTCAACCTGGCCTTTCTCTTTTTCCATTCCTGCTCCTGGGCCATGGAATTCTATGGTGGATCCTTTATGGTGGCTCTCAGACTCTTCCAGAGCCAAGACAACTTTCTATTTTAGGGGGGAAAAAAATCCCATCATGTCACATTAAGGAGGAAAAATGGCTAAAAAAGCATCCAAGAAATGTGAGAACCAGTGCAAAGCAGAAGCAGGAGCATGTGGCTGGGATGTGCCAGCTCCTGTTTGTTTGTTTACCTAATCTGGCAAATCCATCATGCAGAACATCAATAAAAGACAAACTTCTCAATCTAGACCAGAGCCACTGGACAGCTATTGCAGGAACCTGCTGTTGAGTTTGGCAGAATCAGACTGGAAATAAAATGCTGAACTGAATGCACGAACCCCATAGCTGAGAGAAATCATTCAGAGTCTGCTAATAAAGTGGCATGTACAATCCAAAAAATGCGAACTTTGCTAATTCTGTCACAGCAAGTGCCTTACTGATGAAAATCCTGATGAAAAAGTACAAAACTTTCTACCTCTTAATTCTCTAGGAAAGGCAAGTTAAAAATTTAAATGCTAAATTTAGATTTCATAGCAAAAAAAACCGCCAAAACCAAAACAAAAACCCCAATCAACAATCCCAAACTAAAACAAAATAGCTGTAATTAAGGCTGAACACTTATAGAGTAAAATGGAAAACTGTCCGAGAGAAAAAACATGTCACTGACTAATCAAAGAATATTTCAAATTAGGCAAAATTCTTATTGAATTTGCTGCAGAAAGTTGACGGTGATCACAAAACTGAATTTCAAAGAAATCTCAAAAAGATTTGAATTTTTGCTAAAAACAGAAGAAATTTCTTTTGCGTAAAAAGTATTATTTGTGTAATTACATCTTCTGCATCAGGTCAGATTTAATTTGTGATTTCATGGGTAGGGCCATCAGATGTTAACTATGCAGAAACTCAGCTCTCCTCAGGGGACAGCTGCAGCTGGGTAAGAGCCCGTGTGTCTGATCCAAAAGCTACCGGCAATGGAGAGAAAGTTTCCAATGATCTGTGGAGACTTAGACCTCGGAACAGGAAGAAAGAGTAGAGTCTTTTCTGAGTGCACAAAGAACCAAAGCCTCTTAGTCAAGAGCAGGCACACGCAGGGACTGCCACAGGGCTTCCTTCAGATGACTTGTACGTACAGATCATCACTGCTGCAGAGCAGGCATACAAGACAATACTGAGTTCTTGGAAAAATGGGAAGAGGAAGGAAAAAAGGAGGGGAAAAAACAACAGTAATTTTTAACTTACTGGAATCCAAGATTATTTTCACAGAAAACGTGGTTGGTTACTATAATTTGGAAAATGATTGCTGCAATCTGCCTGTTGGCAATTCTCTGAAAAGAGAGCAGGCTTTAAGCCAGTACACTCTTATTTTCTTGCACAGGAGCTGTTAAGTCCTTTCATCTTGCTGCAGAATACTTCTTCAAAACTTTAGCTTTCTCAGTGTTTGAAGCATACCTGAGGTAAGAGAGCAGCTCTGAGAGAGGAACCCCTCAGGGCAGTAGTTAGCTTCTCCCTGGAGGATGTTCTTCCCATGCAGGGCAGCAGCAGGGCTGTGTGGGCAAAGGCTGGGTGCTGTGTCTGCCGTGCTTTGGTTACTCCTGTCTGAAGAGCATGGCATGGATTAATGAGGGCGAGAGGGGGAACTGAAAGGGCCATAAACCAACTGCTCTGTCACAACACAGTCTTAATGCAACAGAAACAGCACCTGGTAGGGCTGGGGCAGGACAAATTAACTTTTTCACTGTTCACTGAGTAGCAATGCAATTCTGTGACATAGAGATCCCTGCTGGGATCATATGTGTGTCTCTGTCCTTCTGCTTGATGCAGAACTTGGCATACCTGTGCTTTCTACAGGTGCTCCAGATGTAGCACGCACAGCACCAAACAACTCAGCCATTCAGGAA
The DNA here is from genome assembly GCA_013400975.1 of Atrichornis clamosus. NCBI lineage: Eukaryota > Metazoa > Chordata > Aves > Passeriformes > Menuridae > Atrichornis > Atrichornis clamosus. The sequence continues at coordinate 105,398 of WBMZ01009448.1, read as the reverse complement.
ATACTGAAGGAACACATGACGGGATTTATTTGTTCCCATGCATTCACAAAAAATGACAGCTCATTCTGCACTAGAAGCAAAAGGTGATCTACAAATCTGAAATGAAAGAGGATATTATGGTGTACATCAACAAAATGTTCCCAGGCACAGTTCTGGAGAAATGGCTACTCAGCTAGTAAAAGTATTTTAACTAGATTTGCACAGCTCTTGTTAAATATGCTCAAACAAGGTTGAAGTGAAACATTGAACGTGGCACATGCACGTTGATGTCACAAGAGTGACACACTCTCTGCATGCTTGAATTGTCCTGACAACACTGTAGCAGCAAAAGCAGCTAAAATAGTTGTTTTTAAAAGAGCTACAGGAGGTCAGCTCAACACGAGAAATGACTGTAACTTTCAGTAAAGTGCCCGTTTAGTGAACTGAGTCTGGGATACATTGTGCTTTTGTAGTTCAAACGGAGCGTCTCTCTACAGGTTTGGCTTTTAACACCATCCCTCCATGTGATTAAAGAAAGCCACAAGAAAGAGGTTTCTACATTATTACCTCTTCCTGGAAAACAAACCTGTCTGTTTCCCCGAAGTTTGCTGGTACAGAATTATGCAGCTCTAAAGGCAGACAGACATTTTGGCTGCCCATCCACTTGCTTTCCTTGCAGCTGTCATTATCTCTGTTTTACTTTACCTGGAATTTAACAATCCCTCACTCCCTTTCCTCCTAGGTTTCAGTAACTCTTCAAAATGAAAATCAATAGTGTTCCTTTTACTCCAAAGTACAGCCTTTCAGAGAATCACGTCATATTGTGCAGCAGCTGCTTAGAGAAATAGCAGCAGAAATAGCCCCTGGATGAAGGTTTCCAGTAAAGTGGTTGCCTTCTTCTAGCATTTCACTCTTAATTTGTAACATTGGTTTAGATCAACACTGGGTTTTTATCAAGGGATTCAAGTGACATGTTAGTGGCATGCCTAAAAAAACTCAGAAAGGGGTTTTTTTTCAATTCTTTCGCCTAAGACACACTAAATAAACACAGATCTGAGTCAGTGGAATTCATTCCTGTCAAATGGTCATTGAATTAAAACCAAATTACCTCAAACCTCCCATTAGCAGAACTGCATGTGTAATTTCAGTTTCTGTTTTGCTTTTAACAGGCTTGTAAATGGGTTATAGTAATCCTACTTTCTTAAGAAACTTGTCCTCATGACAGATACAAGAAAGGCCTCAGGAACCCCCCCTCCCTCTTCCCCCAGAAGTGTCAGGTCTGTGAGGAAGGGTTGGCATTGCAAAAGTCTGGGCATAATTTAACACATTTTCTCAGTAGACAGGGCTAGAGCTTCACACACTGAAGATTCAGGGCAGTCTCCCTGATGCTGCTGGAGCTGTGCATGGGTGGCCTGATCCCTCCCTGGAAGGGAACAGCACGAACTGAAAGACCTGAGCACTGAAAGTAAATGTGCTACAGCTGAGAGTTCTCATAATCCAAGTTCTCTGAAATACCAGATAACCTCAGAGACAAGCCAGGTTTCTGTCAGTGCTGTGGAGAAGCTGACTTTTATAAACTTGTAAGGAGTCCACAGTGTAAGTGACACATGGAAAAGCTGAAAGTGGCATACTCTGAGAAATACAGTATATATATGTATATATATATATATGCTACAAATGGAGATGGCTTTGTGGTGAATTGTGGTACCATAATATAAATGAAACTAGCTGCCCCTCTGCTCTGTCCTTGTAAGATGTACATGGACATAACTGTCCCTCTGTCCTGTCCATGAGGCAGAAGTCACCCAGCTAAATATTTCTTTTTCCCCCACCATCAACAAATGTGGGCTGTCTCCTTAAGTTTTATTTGCCTTGTCTGTTGTAATCACAGCATGAACTGTCAAGAGCAGAAATAGCAGCTGAAGGCAGGTGTTTTAGTCTGAAAAAAGATCCAAACCTTTCCTTTAAGGGACTCATCTCTTTTAGTAAGAATAACTGAAGTTAACATAGTTTATGATTAAGCTATTTTTGGTTAAACTTAAAAGATATCTAACAGGCCATTGTTGCAACTTTACTTTCCTTTTCCCTCAGAGTATTCTGCTGTTGTGTAGAGGAAACTTGGGTTTATAAGCAGAGAGCTAAAAAAACAAAGAGCAAAACCAATGAAAATTTACAAGTGTGCAGTTTGGTTAAGAGGCCACCTTGTGACAGTCATGACAAAATCTTCACCATCATTCCCAGGCTAAAGAATGTTCTCATTGAAGAACCTGTACTGTAAAGAGTCCAGAACACAACTTTGTTTACAAGGAGGGTTCCAAACCCCAGTGAACCTTGTCCATATTGGGGCGTTTCAGGAATCCACAAACAGATTCACAAAATTTCAATGAAACCAAGGCCTGGTAATAGCTTGATTGCAGATTTAGACATGCCTCTCTGTCTCTGTCAGGTCTGTAGGGTTGGTAAATAAGGGAAGAATACATACTGATCTTGCTCAGAGTGGTGGCACATGGGCTTCCTTTTCCCTTTAGAGACAGTTGTGTCCTAGAGGAATGACCCAGCTGGGGGGATGTGAAAGCTTTGCTGCAGCTGCACAGTGAGCTCTTTACGGCCCTCTTTATTGCCTACATGAAGGACCAGTCACCAGCTGTGTCACTCAGCTTGGATTTTAAGATTTCCTCCTCTACGCACATCCAGGCAGGTTTTCCCCCCATTCCAGAGAACTACAACTGGCTTTGTCCCAACTCCTTCCTGCTCATAGCTCCTTCCTGTGCAAGCAGACACCCTCATCACGATGGCACTGTCAAACAGCAGTGACTACACTACAGCTGTGACTACACTACATGGACTACATTTCCTTCCTTCCTTCTTTCCCTCCCTCCCTTTGGCAGCACAAGCACCCTGGATCTCTCTCTCTGCTATTATGGTGCTGCCTGGCTGCCCAGGTAATACCTGGTATATTATTGGGTTTGCAATATCTTCTATGGGAAGAAATGACAGAGCACAAGTGTCCTGCAGGCTGAAGCTGACTCACATGTTTGTAGTAATATTTCTGTAAGTCTAGAGAAATGAGGCTGAATTCCAGATAGGGTGTCCAGAGAGAGTACAGCAACTCCAACTCATCTTTGTCAAGCAGATGGGAGAAGGTTCAGGATTGAAAACAAGAGAAAGAAGCAGCAAACTTCTCTTTAGCCTACACATAGGCTGACTGTATGATCTGATATCAGAAATACACTACAAGCTAGAGATAGATGTAGCAATAAGTCACTTAGGTGGGTGTCTGTTCATTCAAACCAGCATTACTCAACAATGCCCACAATGCATTAGAGACTGAATGGCTTAATTGAAGATAATCTGGTGAGAGAATTATTTAGCCCAGATGTGTGTGGATAATGAGCAGGAGTTCCAGGTCCCAAAATAGCTCCATTAAAGCTCAGCAAACTAAGTAAGCATCTCCCTGTTGATTTCTGCAAAACACAGGACTCTAAAGCCACCTCTTCTGGCAGCCTTCCAGAACTGTGATGATCACTGAGAGCACTGATTCATATTAGCAATGTTCTTCCTCAAAATACAAGGGGATTTTGAAGAATATCCAGACACATGAGACCTTCCTTTAAGCAATTATCTCATTGCAAAGTACTGACATGCTGAGAATTCTCCCCCATTCTGGAGGTAACTGCAACATTTAAAGTAACAAAATGCATCCCAATTTCTGCAGCCTAGCCTGACTGGGGCAGGACTGAAATGCTTTTTGCTGGAAGTTTTTAAGATATAGATTCTAAGCTGAAGTCTTTAACCAGGACTTGAGTCAGCTATTTTCAGCCCACATCCAAAATTCATGCCTCACTCAATGCCATCCAGTGCTTCAAAGCATTTTGAGTAAGTGCCACCTTCACTGATGTTAAAAAAAGTAGTTTATTTTTGACTCACATTTTACTTTTTTCCTATATTCAAATTCCCAGTTCTAATCACCATTTCCAGTTAACCCTTACCCATTTCTGGAGATCTGTATGTTCACTAGTTGGAGAGAAGAAACTCTGGACCTAAGCACCACAATTAGTCAGTAATGAAACAAGGGTTTGTTTCATGACCAAAAAAAAGCTAGACTGGAAAAAAACGTATCCTCTGTGGTACTGACTCAGTGTGATGAAAAGTGGCAGACAATACTATTGATAGTGTTGTTCTTCTCAGGTCATCCCCTGACAGGCTACTTCAGTGCTGCAGTACAGATTACAGGAACTGGCAACAGCTAGACACACAATCCACATTTTGGCAGCAGTAACAAGGTTCAAAGGTGGATTACACATATGTTGGCCATGGGGAGAAGGAAATTGATTCATTGTTAGAGGATGAAGTATTTTATGCAAGCTCTGTTACCAGAAATATTCAGAAATGAGTTGCTGCAATGCACCCATCAGAACTCATGTCACTCACCTATTTTGGAACAGGATGTTGAATACCTCAGCTTTCACCTCATGCACACACGTCCTGTCCCCCATGCACGTCCTTCAGCCAGGTGGGTACTCAAAGCACCCAGCAGCTGTTCAGCCACACCAGTTTGGTGAGAAGTTTGGTGGTGCCAGTTCTGGTTGCCTGCCCATTCAGATATGCATCCCCCCAGTTGTGGGTCGAAGCTCCTCTTGACTACAGAGGCCCTTCCTCTCCTGAACAAATACTCCTGATGTAGTAAATACAAACCAACAACCAGGATGAATGGTCTGGAGGGGAGATTAAAGAGCAATAGAAGAGTAGGCAAAGAAGAGTTCAACAGTGCCAAAGGAAAATATAACTTAATATCACTGAGCTTAACTAGCTCAGGAAAATTTCCTGGAGGAATAACCCTTATTTGGTAGTTAAAATTATGGGAAAAAGCAGCAGGAAGCATGCTGGAGAGAAGGGGAAATCCTGCTGTTATGCCATAGACAAGTTGAACACAATTTTTATTTTCACTCTAGGCTGTGTTCTGTGCCACTCACTCCTACTGACAAAAAACACACACGCCTTCAGTCAGTATCAAGATCACATTCAGCGGAAAACCTGCACAAAGTCTAGCTCTGGTAAATCATAAAATGAAAATACTCACATGGTAAATACTCCAATTCACAGTTTCCTGAGTCTGTTTAATATAGGTGGATATTTATACTTATATCTGACAGATCTCAATTTCTTAGATTGTTTATACTTCCTTTGGAAAAAGCTATATTTATAAGAGCTTTTTATAGAGTATAGTTAATGAAAGTAATGTACAGTACTTTTAGCGAACTTATATCTGAAAGGACACTGCTTTAATATTTTAAGAGCAGGAGAAATGCACATAGGTCCAGAGAAGCAGAAAAGAAACATTTGAAGATAAAAAATGGAAGATCTGAGATTAGAGTGTCTGCAGTGAATCCCAGAGCAAAAGGCTAGAGGGGACTGGAAGGGAATATCATCCCTATATGGTCAAAACAGGGGTGAGAAGGAAATAAGAAAGAAGGTACAGAAAAAATTAAAGTCCATGGATAAGGAACAAGTGGCTTACAGGAACACAGCCCTTGTAAAGCTATTATCCCTAGTTTACTTTGGCATCTTTACTAGATATGGTTTGGTCTGAGATGGGATGAAATCCAATATTAATTTAAAAACACACAGTAAAATGTCCCATCTGTGAACCATGCAAGGATTCCCTTTCTTCATATATTTTAGTATAAACATTTTCTTATTATTCTAAAGGTGTGTTTTATTTGTTTTAGCATAAAAGAAAAATGTATGCTGCAGAGTCCTGGAAGAAGGTTAACATAACAGAACAATTCTGTCACTGGGGCCCAAACTTAAAGGGGCACAGGTACTTGAAGCACCTTGAACTGGGACTGGGTATTAGGTAAGTGACATTTAAAAGATTTTGGTGGAGAAAATATTGTTGAATATCAGAGTGTAGTTAAATGCATTTCTGGAATGCTATATTGGGTTGCTGTGAACTGTATCAGAAGAAATGTGTGTACCTGTAGCAGGAGTTTAAAGCACAACTTCACCCAGCAGCCTGCTGGGGTTAACTCAGTGACATCTGCTGTACATGCTCTCCAATAAAGCAAGACACTGCCAAGACTCATAGAGCTGGCAAAACATTTTCTTCTCCTTTAGACATTTCTCTTTTCAAGAACCAACCTTCAAAACTGGGAGGGGAGAGAAGGCTCTGAGTTCCAGCTCTAAGCATGAAAAAGCTTTTGACACAAATTGGGTCATATGCTAGAGATAACGTGGCTCCAAATCCAGCTCCTAGATCGCTGCTAGGGAGAGCAGAACACAACAGAGCTTGTGTGCAAGTGCAGACCCTGAAAGGCTCCCACAGCAGCTGGGGGCTGGCTCGGCTCTTGGCCTCACCAGTGTCTGCTGCTTCAAAGAGTCACCTCGAGCTGCAGTGACGAACACACTGACTGCAGCCCTGCAGCTGCCATCAGAACCAGTATCAATAAACACATAGGCAGCAGCCACTTGGCACAGGGACACAGCTTGTGTGATGAGGAGAATCCTGTGTGTGACAGCAGCACCAGATCTTCAGAAGTAAAATGCTGAGGACCAATGTTTTAGGCTAAAACTAATGACACCAGCAAACAACCCGCTGTTTATAAAGCTTATACTCTTTTGCTGATATTAGGTATGGAGAGCAGGCATTAGACCTCCCACAGTGAAGATCAAAGTTGTTATGAAAAGGTTAATCTATCCCTGGATCTTAAGTCTTACCCTCAAGCCAAACTGCTCCTTTAATAACAAGACTGCTAACTAGCAAAGGGCAAGACAGAGATTTGGTTCTGGGTAAAAAGAGAAAGACTTCAGCACAAACATGTAATTCACCTGAGACACTCCTTTCTCTTCATCTTCCTGCTCTCAGCCTTGTCTCCTAACAGCTTTGTATCTCTCACCTTTCCCATGGCTTTAACCCGGGCCTAACACAGCAACAGACCAAAATCCACCCTGTGCCTTCTGGGGAAAAATAGCAAGGAAACATGAAGCCACTTTAATTGTCTCAAAGATAATAGTATCTCAGAAGTGTGTTTACATTAAAAATACATTAAGTTCTTCTTGTCTTCCAGGTCTTTGAACTTTAGCCTTTCGAAACCTTATGAAGTGACAATTCAGAAAGCCAACTGTGCAGGAGCCAGAAGTCGAAATACAAACTGTTCTACAAGGTCTGCCACTACTAATGAATTCCCACACTCACTTTTGGTCTAATGAAGCAGGTTTTACACTGCTACAATTACTTGGTCAAAATAGTTACACTAGAATATGGCCCAATATGAAGTTCATGCTCCACTCTGGTAGGAATTAACTAAGGTGCTTAAGGCACCTTCAACTCTGTTCATTTCTAATCATTTGATGCTGCTGGACTCCCTTTATTATAACCCTACAATCATGAACAAGGACTTCTGCCTTTAGATAGATAATGGTCTCTATTCTAGAACAAGATGTAGAAACCAAAAGGAGTTACAGCATCATACTTCTTGTAAATACCTCCTCTTACGCAAGCACACTTCTGCCTGAGAGCAGCTTTTTTCTTTTCACTTTTGGTACCAATTTGTTTAAACTACAAAGCAAGGCTTTATACTTGCAGAATTAAAGACAGATACAATTTTTAGAAAAAAACCCCACGTTTATTTTCCCACATCCTGGGCAGTTGCAAGATCCTTTGCATGTTATTAATGACCTTTCTATGTACTTCAGACTCAACCGCTCTGGGAGAATACTTTGTTCTAACTGGTTACCCGGAACTCAAATTTTTCACAATGCTTCTTACTCCTGCGTTCCTAACCATGGCAGGGACTGTCATTCAAAGAACATTTTCTTCACTACCTGCAGGGTTGTACATCTGCATCAACATGGAACTGATCTTTCTCTTAAAGGCTTATGGTATCAATCCAAAGCTATTTGCACATCTGTTTACAACAGCATTCCATACATCCTCTTTCAAGGAGATTCAGAAAATCCCAGGAACAAAAAAAGCACTGGGTTGCCACCAGCTCTCCTAGTGGGATAGATCTTCCAGAGCCTAAGTGCCTTTGTGGCACATGAAGCAGGGTCTGACTACAGGAAACACAGATTGTTCTCAAGTTACACAGAGCTCAGCTGATATTAATAAGAATTTCAACCAAGTGAGTACACTCCGTGCAGGCAACAGCAGCTTACTAGATGTTAGAGCACTCTGAAGAGATAAGGTAAAAGATACCATATGCACTGTGTGCTCAATGATTTAGCCAAATGTCTTGCAGGAAAATGCTGATGTATTCTATTCCAGGAACATTTCCTGGGAAAAACAGCTGGCAATTCAGGACAGAAGATTTCAAGGCTGCCTCCATATGCCAGCTGCAGCTTTACTAGTAGCACAGAGTGGGAGTTAACTTATATTCATAGTTAGGGTATGTTTCCACATAATTCAGTAACTACAGAGGAAAGGCATCTATGAGTATGAGCAGAGTAAATGACACAAGCAGGACTAACTACTAGGATTTAAAACTGAACCCACAAGCTCAAATGTAACTGGAGAAAGCAATAACAGACTGTTCTGATGCCCACTCCCAAATGATACAAGGGAAACTCAGTCACTTTGCTACCTCAAATTTAGGCAGTCCTTGCTGGTTTCAGACTATGTCCTATTTATCAATACATACTTTTAGTGCATGTAACTGCCAAAAATCTGAGGATATAGAAAACATCTTCTGCATCAGCTTCTCCTTTAGCTTGAATGCACTGGTAGGAAGAGCTGCTAGTCAGCTGAGCTAGAACTTGTGCTGGCTTTGACTAGTTCGCTGGTATGGGGCTGTGTTTTCAATTTGTGCTGAAAATAGTGTAATTATTATTGCTGAGCAGTGCTTACACAGAGCCAAGGCCTTGTCTGCTCCTCAACCCACCCGACCAGCCAGGAGGCTGGGGGTGTGCAGGAACCTGGGGGGCACACAGCCAGGACAGCTGACCCCAGCTGACCCAAGGGATATGTCAGACTGTAGGGTGTCATGCTCAGCATATAAATCTGGTGAAGAAGAAGAAAGTGGGGATGCTCAGAATGATGGCATTTGTCTTGCCAAGTGACTGTTGGGTGTGATGGAGTCCTGCTTTTCTGGGATGGCTGAACACCTGCCTGCCCATGGGAAGTGGTGATTTAATTCCTTGTTTTGCTTTGCTTTGCTTCTGTGCGTGGCTTTTGCATTTCCTTTTAAACTGTCATTATCTCAACCCATGGGTTTTCTCACTTCTACTCTTCCAACTCTCCCCACCATCCCACTGTGAGGGAGTGAGCAAGGGGCGGTGGGTGCTCAGCTGCCAACAACAGAACCGTAAGCAGCTTCTCTGTGCTACAGTTGCCTTTGTGGTCCTTGCTGTCCTGTGCTTGCTTTTTGCTCAAGTGGTGAGGAGGAAGTGAAAGGAAAGAAGATGTAACCAAAGGGGTTTGCATTGAGAAGCTGTTCTTTCTCATGCAATTTTTTTTCACACCATCAAAGCATGAGATTCTTCCGGCAGCACTTTGAAAGTTGTAAATCTTTGGGGTAACAAGGACCAAAGGTCCTGCAGATCTAATTGACAAGCTTAGAAATGCTATCCCACAGAACTGCACAGCATCAGAACCATCCTGTCTTATTTAAATGCTGATGCTCTGAAAGGTGAAGGTCCCTTTCATGCATGTGGTCCAACATACAAGAGCTAGATAGCACCTTGGTAAAAGAGCACAGCACCTGCTGACTGTGGGCATCAAACTGTACAGCTCTCTTGCCTTTTGGGGAGAAGTGAAAGAACAGGGAGTCCCTGCAGATGCCTCCACAGAGGGCAGGGGGAGGAAGCTGTCAATGTAATGATGACTGAGCAGGGTCGTTCCCTTGGGTACATCCTGTACCCAGAAGTGTTTAATAAAACTGATAACCGGATATCCTGTTATTTCAGCTGTCATGCATGGAACTGAACATGCAGGGGTTTTTTTTCAAGGACATGAGCAGCATCTCAACTTACAGAGGCTGTACATCCAGTCTGCAGAGGATGAAGCAAAGGATGAATTTTCCTTCCCTTTATAAGTCAGGATGTTCCTGTGAGGAAATCATGTATGGTAGAATCAAACCTAGCAGAAAGCTGCATGACAAAAGAAAAATTTGGTAAAGCTGTGGGATGAAAAAATGAAGAATATATTTGTTGGGTAGAAGTCAGCATGGATGAAAACAGCAGAATGGTTTCACTTGTGTTAATCTGAAGTTCATTAATTGTGCAAAAGCAAGCACAGCTGCATCTGGTGACCTCAGATTTGAGATGCAATTAAAAATGGGATAAAGCAAGGAGTAAGACAGAAAATACTGGCTGGCCTTGATGTGTCTTAATACTGCAGAAAAGAGAGGAGGCCCAGGGATGCTCAAAATCTGTGAATTGGACCCTAGAAACTGACAGGATTGAGTAAAATTGTGGAACTTCACAGTCAACTTTGGATCCTGCTGGCCAACAATTTTTTTTTGTCTGAAGGTTCAGACTACTTGCCAGGTTTTTTTTCCTTGACAAAAACTTGGTTTTGCTTGGGGGATTTGTTTGGTTGTTTTTGAGAATAGACAGAATTTTATATCACTAAATATTATGAATCCATAATGAAACTGAGAGACCTGGTAATGCTGCCAAAGCCACTGCACCTGGCATGTTTTCTGCTGAGACTTCTGCTCAGCCCTTCACCCTGTGCCTTGTCTGAGTTCAGGTACTCCATGACCTGCTGAAACTTCCAGCTGTCCCATGACCACCTTTCCTTAAGGAGACAAGAACAGAGGTGCAAACCCTGGCCTTTTGCTGCCTCACCTGTCACAGCCTGGAGGGCTGTTTTGATGCAGTGAACCTTTCCAGTGCCATCATGTAGTGAGGACAAGAAACTGCTCCGAAGCAAAGAGGACAGCATTCAACATCCCCTGTTGCTCTCTTCCCCAAAACAGCAGCAGCCCTCTGGGAAGAGAGAGGTTAGCTGCTCTCTGGACAAAGGAAGTTCTGGCCTGTAAGAGAAGGGTCTTAAACTCCAGCTCTGATCTCCGTGCCTGTGGATGCTGGGCCAGGCCTCGACAATTAAAGAAATGACACAATTTCCTATTGCAAAAGAGTCCAAAGGTTAAAAAAGAAGGCAAAAGTAATATAGGATAACAGCACTGCACAAAGCCAAATCCTTCTGTAGCCAAAGTAAAACTTAACCACGTTATGGTCTTTAGTAAAATCACAACATTATTCCCTGTACAGGTTGGTGACTTGCCCAAGTAATTCACTATGTCAGTAGCTGACTCAAAAAGTGAGGTTAAATATAAGTTTAATTAAATATAGTCATATCCCTGATTGATTTGGATACTAGAGAGTCTAGATGTGTTTCATCTCAGCTTAAAGCATAATCCACCACACTTCAGGGCACTTCTACCCTCAAAATGCTCATTTCTCTCCACTGACTCTAAAGAGAGCTCAGGGTACACACATCCATGCTGTAAGTAGCTAGTGGGCAGGGAGGGGGTGCCACCTCCATTCTCCTGCATCCCAGAGGCAGGCACTGTGTGGTGGTGCCAGCTCTTTCAGCTGAACTTTTTGAGAAGGAAAAGAGAAAGAGGGTAAAAAAAATGGGGGTAGGAAAAGTGAGACCACTTCCAAGAAGAAAACAAAGAATCAATCCAATTGAAGAAAAAAGAAAAAATAGCCTGAGGAAAACTTGGCCTCTGAAAAACAATGGACCAAGATGAAGAAGAAAAACATGGGTAGGAGAGGCATATGGTGTACTTCAGTTTTTGTGTTAGAACATGTGATTTACAGGAATTTGAATTTTCTTTCCAGGGAAACTGCTATTCCTAACACTGCTCTCACTTCTGGAAAGTTTTCTGAGCTCCTGGCAAAGATGTGCCAATGTCCCACTCCTTAGGTGGCCCCTCCAGATATTGATGATCCCTTGTTTTCCTTGGAAAGCCAGTAACAGGTACACACAGAGCCACCTACTCTCTGCTGCACCTGGTACACACAAACATTCCTTCAGGTGACCTGATCAGCTCCTGGCTTAATGACAACCTGACTGATCCTCAGCAGCTGTCTTTGCATTTTGGGATGGCAGGGGGAATATCTTATTTCTACAGGGATTAAAACTGACGTCTGGAGTGCCAACGGCAGTTCCCTTTTTCTCAAACGTGAGGTCTCAGCCCTGCATCAGTTATGATGGCACTGGGCCCCAGGAGGAGGGCTAGAACTAGGCCTCAGTGAGAAAGATGCATGACTGAAACACCAGCACTGCTGTTAGTGCTCTGCGTGGAATCTTCCCCGGATGCTGCTGGAACACGTCAGCAAAACATGGCATGAGTGACTGAGGGCCTCCTGCTGCTGGCACTGCCAAAGGATGCCATTTCAATAATTAGCTGGAAGCAGTTTTATCCCTGCCCTGCGGCAACACTGCTCTGGGTGTCTGCTCAGAGTCACACATTACCTTCACTGATCATGTGCACAGGCAGGTTTAAGCAAGACTAAGAGGATGTTGTAAGCCTCCTGTTTCCCTACTCCTTTCCAAGCTTGCTTGCTCTGTGCATCCTGCTCTCCACTCTGCATCCCTAGCACTCCTGCTTTCACCATTATCGCTCATTTAGTGTTTATGATGTCAGTTCTCTCTTAATTCCTGGGGGTTTTTTTTGAAAAGGAAATAAGTGAAAAAAAGAAGAGTGCTGCACAGACAGCCCTTGACACTGCTATGCATGAAGTCGGCTGGTGGAGCTTTGTAGCTGTTCCAACTCAGGTGATTGGGATGCAAAAAATGTACCACAAACCAACACTCTTATGGTGTGACAACACACACACACTCAAACCCTGTCTCAACCCTTTCCTCTCCAGAGAAGGGCAAAACTTTGGCAACCTCCAGAACAGTTACGACACATGTAAATGATTTTATGAATGTTATTTATAAAAGGCTCATCAGAGTCTCTGTGTCCTTAAATTATGAATTAAGGGTGGGGATGTTATTTCATTAGAAGAGAAATCACATGTTTTAAAATGATGGCAGTTTTTAAAAAGAAACCACCCTACAGCAGTTGGACCAGCTGATTAGATATTTTCCTCCTGAGTTTACCCACTGGCCCCAGACAAGAAGCTGCTGAGCAAAAATGAGCCCATGCCAAGTCATTGTTATGCCTGGACAAACACTGAGTTCTTCTCCCTGCTCTTGACATAACATATCCCTGCACAAATGTGGCTGCTTTGCAAGTCCCTTCTCACCCAAGAGAAAATCCTGAAACAGCTGGGATCTCTGTCACCAGGGCATTGAGCCTATTTCATTCACATGACAGGAGATCTGTGCCTGTGTTGGGAGGTGGGGAATGTTGAAGTCCCCACTTTTCCCTGCAAGAGAGATTTCTTTAGCTGACTGGTAAAACATGCTTTGGAATCTAAACCAGTTTTTTTTCAGACAAAGTTGTTCATGTTCACAGCACCTGAATTTAAGTTGATGCTGTTTTCATTCCTGTGGATAAGTTTTGGAGCACATAAATATGCTTGTTAAAAATAAGGAAGAGGCTGCAGTCTTTTGGGACTGAGTACCACAAAGGACTCCTAGTGCATTATTCCTACTGTTATTTGTGGTTAGTGGGTAAAATCAGCCTCTTGGTCAGAATTCTTCATTTGTTGGGCTTGGATTCATCAAAAAAAATGGAGCTGGATTTTTAATTTGAAATAGAGAAAGAGAGTTTTTGGTCTTTCCTGCCTCTGCCACAAATGAACCATTCCTTGCAGACTGCAGCCAGTGCACAGGGAAACCAGGACCGTCCTCGTGCCCTGCTCCAGATGCTGCACTGGGGCAGGAATTGCGACTAGCAGTTGAGGTCAGTGCTTTCCTTGCTCAGAAGAGGTGCCAGTGGGGTCAAAGCTTTGAGCCAGTGAGAAGAGCAGAAAGGATGTTGTTGGTGTGGTAGGTCCATAAGAGTTTAATAGTAAGATGAGGAAAAATGATTAATAGCATTATGTGTACACCCCTCAACATGAAAACTCAAACTTGTCAAGTGTAGAGGAAGTGAAGCCTCATTAATCCTGGGAACCCTTGATCCACTGTGTCTGGGGAAGGGATCACTATCTGCCTCACAAAATGGAGAAAAAAGGCTCCTTCCCGACCTTCCCTTCCTCGTCCCAAACCTCCCTATTTCCCCACCCTCAAACCTGATGTTCAGCTCTGCCAGGTATACTCCTGTCACACTTGCCCTTGAATGACTCCAGTAAATTGAAGCAGATCAGAGCAGGGATAAATCTAACTCACCAGCCCAGAAAACCAACTGAGCTCCAGCATTTGTGTTTGGATGAGATTCCCAGATGGGAGCAGCTAGGCTAAGCACTGGCTCGACCCACTTCTGTAAACAATCCCAGCTCGCAGGGGAGGGGCTGAGTCAGTGCTGGTCTCACACAGCTGATTTCTTCAGATGCAAGTTGTCTTTTGCCCTGACCTCCCTCTGCAGTTACATTTTGAGAGAAGCAGTACAAGAATCAAAGGACCGTGCAACCTTTGTTTAACCTGTCACTGGTGTCCTGTAGTGTCTCGTAACTCCACTGACATTGCTGGCTTCTTTCTGCTGAAAGGAGGGCAGCAGGGAGGGATTAACGAACTGTTTCTCACTACATCCCAAGTTACTGTTAGGTTGCAAACCAAAGACACTGCAGGCCAGTCAGTAACGGAATGAATCATCAGACTTGTGTTCCTCAGGACCCTTCACTGTACCGAACACAGTGGGAAAACACAATTAAAGCTGCAGACCTGTCCTTGGTTCAGCCTTCTTGTTCAGAGCCTCTGCTCACTGTTTCCAGGATTTCCTCCCTACCATCATGTTTAATTTCTCAATTAAGCTGTCCTATATCCCTTGTTTCTGGAGGCAGAAGGCTCAGTCATAAGTAGGCCATCAGCAAATTTTGACACCAACACAGACATCATGGCTCATCCTACACACACCATAACAAACCACTAGTCACTGCAGATATAACTAAATGTATTGAAAAGGTGCCATAAAATACCAATAAAATAAATAGAAGTATTTTAGGGTTTGAACTAATGTATCTCTTTTCAGCATTGGAGTAAACCCCTTAGTACCAACTCCCTAGTAATCCCAAGCTCCTCTGTACATCTTTACACTTTACTGTATAACCTATGTTTAGATGCAGAGAACTTTTTAGGTTTTGGGAGTAGGGTATTAAAAAAAGTTCTCCACTGAATTCTCATATTTTCCTTCAGAAAGTTTAATTCACAAAATGTTTCAGGTTTCACATTTGAGCTGCTACAAAGTAAACCATGGCAAGAAGCCTTGTAAAATGCTTGTTTTGTGTGATGTAACTCAACGGGAGGTGGTGTTCCCACAGCTGTGCAGTGCTCTGTCCTTACAGCCCCTGCATGGCCACGGTGGCTGCACTGATGCTGCACCCTACCAGAAAATGATTCCACTGAAGCATTTCTGCAATTAAGTCTCATTTCAGAGAGTAATCAGAACTTTCTATGGTTCCTCCAAGGACTTCTTAAAAACCAACAATGGTTTTAATAGAAATATGGCTATCTTACTAATATTTGACTGAGGCAGAAACTCTGATGGCATGAGCAAGCAGTGGGGAAAGTGGAAGATGAGGACCCCAGGGTGAAGGAGTGTAATGTGGCCATGCAGGTGGCAGGCAAAGGGCAGCATTGATTGCTAATGCAGAAGAGTCAAGGACACTAAATGTGTCTCCTGTTGAAGCACTGGGATGAGAAAAATGCTGCCTCCTGCAGGAAAGTCATCCAGGTCTCTCTGATTCCCAAAGGTTTCTAAAAAATTTGAGTCTTATCTTCCTCAGTTAGAGGATACAGGCATAAAAACCCCCTTTTTTTTTTTTAGAGACTACAACCCCTTTCAGAATTGTGTCCTGTGACTTCTATCATGAAGGGAATGAAGGCGGAATTTGGAAAGGCGACTTATTTAGCAGGATGGCAGCATCCAGCAGGCACTCCAGAGACTAAAAACCCCTGGCGAGTCAGGTCTCACACCATTTATAGTGTAATATGTAACATGAAACACACAGGCTGAAGTCTCTTGCGGTGGTAGGACATTACACCTCTGAATCTGCTATGCACTGCTATGAAGGGGTCTGAATTACAGTAATATTTCTTCTTCCCAGAGGATGAGGACTTATTTCAGTGACGTGATGAGCTGTAAAGAAGAAAGATGCTAAGCATGAAAAGAGGTTGTCTGAGACAAAGTTACTTTGAGAAAGTCAGTAAAGGTGGATCTTATGGAAAGTACTGAGGGTTCTCTCCACCTCCAGACTTGCTCTTATCAGAGACAGACAAGAGACACTGTGAGGAACCAATTCATTGTGCACTGCTTTAATTTCCCAGATAACTGCCATACAACAAATGCTTCCAGCAGTGACAGATTCCAAATATTTTGGCATGCTACAGTTATTAGTCAATAAACTTTTGGATTTGTTTTGGTAACCATGAATCTTCTGCCACTTACTTTCAATGTGACATTGCTGGGCACCCTGCATCCTGGGGGTGGTTTCACGCAGTCATTTTTAGGCAAGAGTTTGTCTGTCTTTTTTTCTTTTTTTTTTACCTGCCCCACATTGTGATCTTGCTTGGTACAGAATTTTATCTTTGGATCCTAAGAGCTGCATCACACCCAGTCTGTGTGTCTGTCCTGTTCTACAGCATTCATGGCAGGTTGCCTGGTAGCATATCCTGCTCTGCAACTTAGCAGGAGAAATATGACATAACTGGGCTAATTCCAAAAGAAAGCACCTGTAAGTAGCCCAGTCTGAGGAATATTTAAACAGGATGGTCATGCCTAGAAACACAATTCCAGCAGAGCAGATGCATGTATGTGTTGGTATATACCAAAATCACATCACAAAGTGTTTTATATCCTGATTATATGTCTGGTGGTGCCAAACTTTCTATCAAGCTTCTCAGAAAACAGCTCTACTCCCAACAAAATCTTAGAGAGTCAAAAAATGCAATTACCTTTAGAACGAACTTAAGTTAAAATACATATGGGTGCTGTCCAGGCTGAGAACATAAAAGTATGTAAATAGAGATATCTGAAAGATATCCATAAATGTTTGGATAACAAGCTCGTACTAGTTTCCAGGGGAATTTAATCCATCTGCTAATTTCTTTAACACGGAAGCACCTCTGCAACAGAAGTGGGTAGTTGGGAATGCAGGGCATCCCCTGCTGTGTGGCAGCAGGAAGGTGTGAGGCAGCAGCTGGCTAAGGATGCAACATCCACTTGTCTCCTTGGGACACTTTGATCTAAGTGCTGCATGATCAGCACTCTGTTAACAATGGCTCTTTGGAGTTGTCTGAACAGTCTCCTGTTTTTCAGTCAACGACTTAATAAAGGACTAAATGCAGACTGCCTGGTTTTGGGGCAAGTTAATAGATCAGCTCTAGCACAAGAGATAACAGTCTGAGGATCACCAAGATGCTGGGTGCTAGAGAAGCAGCACTACTTTACTGAGCATGGTGCTGAACACAAGCATTGGCTGTGTGGAAGCCCCATGGCCAGCACTGATAACTTCAAACCACAGCAACCCTGGCTTAGTGTGAACTGCACAGTTCACACTGATTTCTTTAACAAGATACCGGAGCTCCCACTCAGTCAGGAGAAGTAACTCCTACTGAATTCACAGTACTTCCCTCAGATACTTAACAGGTTTAGCACAACCGAAAGTAGAGCTAGGTGGGAAATTTTCTGTAGACTTTCTGCTTGACAGAAGCAGCTTGACCTCTGCTGCCACACTTAAAGGCTCCTTCCTGATAAACAATTCAACACGTTATGGAAGATCAAGTTTACAAGGTACAGCCTGCAACAAGCTGTCCACTGACTTTGCTTAGTATTTTATATCTACCAGTTTCCACTCAAGAAAACATTAGAAGTAGGGTAATTTTTTTTCAATTAATCTACTGAGGAAAGAAGGTTAAGGAGAGTAAAACTGTCCTTGATGACAGTCAAATAATTTCTCAGTAGCTTTACGTGATTCTCCCAATCATGTCTTTTGCTAAAATGCTTTGTTGAAAAGCAAGAAATGTGTACATATACAGATCTCCTATTTATATAGGCTGAACTGGCTCACATGCTCTAGTCTCCAGTAGTCTTTCTGGAACAGTTTCTCCCCAAGAAAACAATTTGAGAAACATCCTTTGCATTATTCTCTGTGATTTTTGTTGGCTTACTTCCAATATCCAAAATAAATAGAAAAAAACAAACCCAGAAGAAAATTGGTCCATGACTCAAAATTCATCCTTCTTTTTCTCTGGAAGTGCAATTACAGCTCATGAACATTTGCGTGGCCTCTAAAGGGCTGTGGGAGCCCAAGGAATGCTCATGCGGTGGGAGGAAGATTCACCCCACAACAGACACAGAAGCTTATCAGAGCCAGGAGGATCCTGAGGGAAACTGTGACATACTCAGAGCACTTCCATTTGTTTTGTGAGGAACAGGAAACTTTCTCCTCCCCCAGTCACAATGCTTACACTGAGCTCAGCCTCAAAAATGAGCAGGTAAAGCTGGTGTGTGTATCTCCCTAGACAGGGATTGTGGTGGCACTGAAGGGAATGCTTCTGTCTGGGCACCGCTTTACACCAAGGAAAGATTCTCTGGTACAGGATTCATTCTACAAACTTGCTGGAAAGTAACTGAAAATGTGGCTTATTTCTGTTCCATTCCTTATTATAATCAGGTGTCGGTCCTAGTTTACAATTTCCTTCTAACAGCCAAGGCTTTGTATTAAAATATAATTGCAAAGGGCTCCATGTAGAAGGACCTGGTGTACAACAGGCTGTCCACGATGCAGCAGTGCCCTTGTGTCAAGGCACCCAGGGGGATCCTGAGGTGCATTAGGCATTGCTGGNTGAGGTGCATTAGGAAGAGCATTGCTGGCAGGTCACAGAGGTGACCCTGTCCCTCTGCCCAGCCCTGGTGAGGCACCTCTGGAGAGCTGTGTCCAGTTCTGGGCTCTTCAGGACAAGAGGGACATGGAGCTCCTGGAGCGGGTCCAGAGGAGGGTGACAGAGAGGATGAGGGGTCTGGAGCAGCTCTCTTGTGAGGAAAGGCTGAGGGAGCTGGGGCAGTTCAGCCTCGAGAGGAGACGGCTGAGAGGGGACCTCATCCCTGTCTGTCAGTGTGTGCAGGGAGGGGTCAGGGCACGGACCAGGCTCTGCTCCCTGGGGCCCAGCAATGGCACAGCAGGGAAGGCAGAAACTGATGCCCGGGAAGTTCCAGCTGAACTTCTTCACTGTGCCCTGACCAAGCACTGAACAGAATGCCCTGAGAGGGTGTGGAGTGTCCCTCACTGGGGATGTTCCAGAACGTCTGGACACAATCCTGTGCTGTGTGCTCTGGGATGACCCTGCCTGAGCAGAGGTGGGACCAGATCACCCATTATTGTCCCTTCCAACCTGACCCATTCTGTACAGGTTCTGTCTCAGCATTGTCCTTGCAGTGTCATGCACCATTACATAACCCTGAACTGTACTAGCATTAACAAAGAAATCCATTTCCTTATCATTCCAGGAAAAGACAGTCTAAAACTCCAGCAATTCCCTGGCCTTCCCATATTTGCTTATCATGAACCGGGATTTGGTTACAAAGCCTTTAACAGTCACATTTTATTACCTAACAGCAGTTAAGAAAGCAAATTTCACCTTCTGATGAATCAGATACTACTTCCGTGGGTCCAAATGCTTCAGTTGAGCAACTAAGTGACTGCTTATTTCATAGAAGGAAAACAGTGAGCAGAAACAGAAACCAGGTAGTCCCTCTTTGTGAAATATTTCCTGGGGAATTTTGGTGATATTAACCAGAAAAGAGGAAGCAGCAGCAATGATCTAATTTTGAGATAATGAAAACCTCTGTATTTTTATGTTAAAGTCTCTGCTGAATATATTCCTTACTCTTAAGGCTAATCCACATACATTAATCTACACCAGATATCCATTAACCCTGTCAGTCTTCTTAAACTACACTAACATTATACTCTCTTTTCATCACTGTGTATTATTTCCTTCTTCCAGGTCACCTAGTTCCGAACCTTCTCCCCTGCTCCTGCTGCAAACCAGGAGTGCCTTTGGAAAACATATTGTAAGAGAACCTGGGGTACATCTCATGCTGTGTTCAAGATGTTGACAGAGTGTGAGCAGCTCTGGTACAGTCTGGCATTGATACAGCTGGGAGAAAAGAGGTGGCAGCTCATATAGCTCTGGGTGGCTGTTTGAGGGGGCAACTGGAAATTAGTTTTACAGAGCTCATTAAGGTTTTGAAGGTTCTAGGCCATAAATAATCAGATGGATATATTGTTCTGATTTTAATGAACATAGTTAATGTTACCTTATTAGTGCTTCAGATTTCTGAAGTTTAATATGGGGCAGAGAACAAAGTGTTCAAGTTCTAACAAGGATTGCTATTTGACTGTGCTCAAATCTGATTACAGCCTAACCACCAACTTAATGTTTAGCATTTGGTTCCAAGTTTGTTTCTTTTTGTTCCCTGAAGCACAGAAACAATTATCTAAGTTTACAAGGAACTTTTGGCTATATCCAAGCTACAAAGTTATTTTCAGGCTGGAATCATGTCTAAAATGGAGAATAGGTTTGCACTATTTGTTCCTTCCACATTTTTCAAATTAATAACAGAAAAGCTAACTTTGACTATCTATGGTAATGTCTAATTGAAAATCCAACGTAGGCTTCTGTGTAATAATGAGAGGCCAGAGAAGGTGTCAGACTCACTAGCTTACATATAAACTGTGGCTGTTTGAGTGCTAATGTCATTGCATTATATCTAATCAGAGACAATGGAAAAACCCAAACTGACTAAGAAGTAATTGACTTTGGTACTTAATCTTTTAACATTTTAAGGTGGAAGAAGGCCTTCTATGAAGTTATTACCGCCATTTTGGTCTAATTTGGAGTTTCTGAAGTCAAGAATTTTAAAAACGCTATTGTTATAACCCTGATATCACATCCTAATATGTGATAAAGTAATACTAACCAGATCTGGCTGTTTCAGAAAATGATCATGAATGCAACTAAGAAATCAACAGGACAAGATGTGGGAAGAGCAGGCATTGCTTTTTTGGATGCTTGGCTGGCCAGAACACAATTTCAGTTCCTAGGCATGGGCAAGTAAAAATACCCAGTGACAGTAAGCTGACCTGCTGTTTTCAACCATTACATCAACACACCCTCATTTACATGTTGTGGTTTGCACACAGGCACACAAGTTTTCTGCTGTGTTATTTTTGAGCACAAAGGCAGTTAAAATAGCATGACAGACATACCCTATAGCCATAGGTAAACATCTCTGGCCTACTGGGTTCCTCATTCTAAGTGTGGTGGTACAGCTGAAGCACTGAGCCAAGGCACAGAGCACTGAGAAGTTTTTACTCCCAGCACTGAGCTCACTGCACAGGCAAAGACCTGGCACAGCTGTCTGTGCTCCAGCTGCTGGTGCTTGGCTCTCATGTACCTGCCAGAAAGCATCCACAGCTTTACAGCATCTCCAGTGATAAAAGGAATTGAGAAGGGTTTTCGGCTGCAGCATTAAAGCCTGTCCATGCCTGCTTATACAGGAAGATAAACCATTCTCTTTTCCTTTCCCTTTAAAGAGCGAACACAATACAGTGAGGTTTTGAGTGGACTTTTTTTGTTGTTGGTTTGGTTTTTTGCCTAAACCAACATTAGACTTTCTTTTTCTTAGGGAAGCTCAGCACTGACTTAGAGCCAATAGGGCCTTACTGGGTAGCTGCCAGATGACAATGTCTCCTCTCAAAAGAAGTTTCCCTTTTCAGGTATCTGTTATTTATAGGCAAAAAGCAATTTATACAAAAAACTCGGAAGAAAAGGGAGGGGCAGCAACAAGCAACTTGAGAGTTTATTCAATTACTGCCTGATAGAGAAATATTTGCCAAAGTCTCTTTGAATAGCTTTAAAAACTTTCTATTATAGGAAAAGGAGTCCATTATTCATGGATCTGCCAGCCCAGAGAAAAGGAAAAGGCTTTAATTTCTAACTAAAAGGACACTTAGTATTTAAACTACCTGCAGCATACTCAGTTCTAGAAAATGATGATGCAGGATTTGTTTGCTTTTGTTTTTTTGGGGAAGGGGGTGGGGAGGGAGGAGGGAAGTGTTAGCTTACTTTAGAAAGAATGCCTAGGACAGAAAAACAGCTGGAGTAGAAATACAGTGGAGGCAGAATTGCAGTTCCATGAGACAGCCAAGATATTTCAGTGGAACAGCTCCCTCACTTTAAATTAGGCAGTTGCTTATGCATATACTAGAATTTTCTCAAAGCACAGTGGTTTTTTTGTCTTGATTTTTTGAGAAAATATAGTTCATATTACTGTGCTGCCTCTTCTGCCTCCTATTCCTGCCATGAAGGCTTCAATGGATTTGTTGACTCCAAACCAGTTTGTGACAAATCTTAAAACCCCAGAGTTACCCATTGTCTCCAGCCCTCTGAACACCCACAGTTGTGAAGAGAAGGGAAACCACTCTCATTTTCTCTACTCATTTAATCTCAGAGGAAAAAGTACAAACAGCTCGACTTAGATTTGTTTGGGATGGCCCATCTACTTGGGAGGCAAGAGCCAGCAGCTACTTAGCTCTTGACCAGCCACATGATATGCTCCCTGCCCTGTGAGCAGGTGAAAGAAAAGTAGGTGGGAGATGGTGGAGAGTGCTGAGGATGTTTCCTGGCTTTTCTGACATTTGTGTGTGTGCGTGCACACAGGCATGAGAACAGGAGGAGGCTTGGCCACTACACTGACACAGGGAGGGAGCTGAAAATAAATCTGTGTAAGAATTTACACAAGACCTGTGAAGGAGCTCAGAAATGCAGGACAAAGTCACAGAAAGATGCAGTTGTGTAAGGTCTGCTATTAATGGCTGAGCTGCTCTTCCACTGCGCCCATCACCCAAAAGGCAGAGAGCCCTGTCTCTTTCTCAATTAGGCCTGGAAAATTAATGACCTGTCACTTTGACTAGCTGTATTACAACTTCTGTTCACAAACAACAGATTAACCGCTCAGGGACCAGCACCAATAAAAACAAACCGACTTCAGCAATCATGAAAAACCAAACTACCAAAACCCAACAAGCTACTGCTCAAAGGAGGTTCTGCCAGGAACACCTGAACTCACAGAGCCATAGGGAGCCATGTGCTCCTAGTCTGCCTTCACAGGCAATTAGTCATAGAATAAGTAGAAACATTAACTACACTTGATGGAAAGCCTATGATGTACTGACTTTCCTGATACTGCTAGATTTAAATTCCTATGCTTTTACAACACTAGAAGGCAAACTAAAAGCAAACATCAGAAATAAGGCTATGGAGTAATCAGTGAAATTCCTGATAATTGCACTGAAATCCAAGAGAAGCAAAACGACAACATTTTGCTATTTGAATGTACTCAAGTCTTGGATTAGCCAGTTGTCCAGAAAACAATTAAATATAGTCATTGCATATGGCCTTTTCATATTAACCTGTAGTTCACTTGTCTTGCTCGGCAAATATAGACAAAAAGTGGCAAGGCAGATATAAAAAAGGGGAATTAACATTGGATTTGCAGGGTAAAAACTCCAAACCCCGGTAAACAAGACCTGATAGAATTTTTACTTTGAACACTAATGCTCTTGGCACATTAAACTTCTTCTAGATTTAAGTAAACAAGGTCAACTTTTGAATTAAACCAGACAATTCCTGCTTTTATACAAGTTTGACACTGTTTCAGTTGAAGGTAGAAAATCTACCTCTAGAGTCCATCGCCTGGCTGTTCTGCTTAATGTCCTGGAGCAAGTAGGTAGGAACAGCCGCCTGCCCTCCTCAAATGTTTTACTGCAGCTATGTACTGATTGTTCAGCTCTCCAGGGAAATAACCTGTCCTCCCTCCACAGGCTGTGATGGACACTGAAGGTGATCAGGTCCACCCAGATTTTGCTAGTTATTGAACTGAATAAAGCTTTTTCCCAGCCAGCTCTTTGGCCAGTGAGGCTTAGAACCCTGGTGACATCTTAAGTGTATTCAATTTAGATCTTCCTGAGAATTTTGTATATTATTTATGAGAATGGATTGATTTTTCTTTTCTATGAGGGAATAATATAGCATGTATCCCTCCCTCCCCCATCTGTACTTCTGGTAAAATAGTTCCTATGTAAATACCAATGCATCACTGTCAGAAGCATAGAACAGTTTTTAAAGTGTCTCATTTTGTAGTTCCTTGCTTTACCAGTGGTCACAAAGAATTCGTAGAGAGGGAAAAAAACATCTGAATACAAAGGAAATTCACAACTACCTTTCCTGCTTGCTGCTGATAGTCCATTACAGTATAAGGGTGGAGTTCTCCAGCGACTTCCCTGCTGTCTTTCAGGTATATGTTATACAGATATTTATTTCATCTTGTTCCAAAGTATGTTAAAATTGAGGAAAACAGAAGCACGGGGATGGGTAATATTATCTTACTTCCCCTCACCATACAATACATGTAATTGCTCTTTCTTAGCTTATACTTGATAAATCAGAAGTCTTACATAATTTATGTTCAGGTTTTCCCTCATACGATGAGGTTTCCATTTTCATATGACATTTAAACTCCCTCCCCCCAGAATGCAGGATAAGAAAGATAGGTTTATGAAGTAAGATTATGGCAGATCTTGGGTTCCTAAATTCAAAACTGTGCTTACAAATGTGCGATTCTGCTGAGCAACTGCTGGGCCCTGAAGATGCTCTTAAATCCAGAGATCACTTCTGGCTTCACTTCCAAAGATTTCAATTCTCTCCAGACAGCATGCTGGCTTTGGATCTGATTCTAAGGATGGGATGATAACAGAGTTCTGAATTAAGGTTAGTGTTGTCAGTGTAGCAGGGGGAGGATGTTTACACTTAGGCACCAGTGGATTTATTTCTCTGGAGCACTTGATCTCCTGTGATCCATCCTTCATCAAGTATTTTTCACAAGGTTATCCCAATTCAAATAAGCCTTTGCCCCTTATCTGATAATTTTCGTGTCATTATTTATCCCAAAAGTTGTCTACTGCTTCCTCTCAATGAAGTTGTCTCTGCATGTCTCTGTTTTCTCCATCTTCCTTCTCCCACAGCTATGAAGACATTAGTATTTCCATCCACTCTCTCAAGGAGATGGGATGAGGCTATACATTTCAGCAGAGAGGAGGAAGAGTGGAAGATGGGCCTAGGACAAAGAAAGGTTTGCTCAGAAATTTCCTACTAGGAAATAAAAGGTTACAAAAGTTTGTTTAAATTGTGAGGCAACTGGAAAATGTCACAGCAGTAGATATTTCTAAACATCAAAGAGAAAAGAAACATTAAAAAGAAAAAAGATGTGCATGTTGAACTAAGAAGTGGTCCATCTTTATATTTCATGAAGGCAAGTTTTTATTTATTTAAATTAAATTGAAATATTTAAGATTACTATTTCTGTTTCAAAACTGGAGAGCAAAAGTTATATTTATAAAAGTCACCTACCATTCACTGCATCAAGAAAATGCAGTAAATCCAAGAATCTGAATGTGAAACTTACTGTCTCATAAAGTGTTATCTGACTCCACTGACCTCTCCTATCTCAGGAACTGATTAACAGAACCTGAGGCATTTACTAGAACACTGTCACGCTGCTTTTCAACAGCTGCAAAAGAACTCACATGGCTCCCCATCCCTAAAGCTGCTCTGAAGAAGTTCAGTGGTGACACAAAGGAACACCTTAAATATTAATCAGTGGGTTAGGGAAGAAAACACTTGGAAAAACAACTCTTCCCTCAGTTTTGGGAAAAACTTCAGCAAAGATGGTTGGTGCTGAGGGAGAAGAGAAGACAGGTTAAGATGAAGAAGCCTCCAATGCTGAGATGAGTTCATCTGCAGCAAAGTCACAGTCGGGCAAGTGCCCATGGACCCAGTTCGTACCGAGGCTGCCCAAGGGGCCAGGACTGAAACCACTCTGCTAAAAAATCCTGCAATTCCTTCTTGTCCAACACTGCCTTCCCACTGAGCCTGCCAATGCCAGCCTGCCACAAGTCCTGGAAACAAAACAGCACTACAGATCACAGCTGGGTTTGCTCTGTAGGAAGCTGCTCCAACATCTAGGACTGGGCCAAATACTCACCAGGTGGAAGAGCTTCACTCCATTTGTAAAAAAAAAGAGGACTAAGAGCAATTTATGGGCACAGTGGTAAAAGTCTGGCCTGTAATCAAGAGCACCTACATTACTTTGATGTGCCCACTCTGCCACTCCTACATTTAGTTTTGCAAAATACTCGTTATGACCTGCCAGACATCTCCTCCAGTGCTCACTCCAATGTACTGGCAGCATGGCCATGGGGTGCTCTGTAACTCAGCACACTTCAAATGCTCTGGGCCTGCCTTCTGTGGGCAACACACCCGTGGAGACACTGCTCAGACTTCAGAGGGAAAAGCCTGGATGTAGCTGCACTGTCCAGTCACGTCTGTTATGTTTAGTGCAGAAACCAGAATTTGAGAAACAATACTTTTTGCACTTGGAACTGAGCCCCTGGACCACAAACCCTGTATCTACTGAGCCAGTGTGCTCCCTCTCCAGGCCATCCCTCATGTGCCAAAGAATGAAACGAACCAAAAAGAGCAGAGGTGCATAGACTCTACTGGCTCTGATGCAGGATACAGTGACTCAAAAGTAAGACGTTCTGCTTTTCTCAATCACCCCTTCCAGATGTTTAGAAGTAATCTCTTTCATATGTCCTGAGTCCTTGTTTTAAATGGGAAGGATACTGTCATCATGTCATTAAGGACTGCTTGCAAGTACTGTTTTGATCCCTCAGTGCAAATCCCACGGATCTGCTCAGCACCTTTCACTCAACACTTCAGACTAGGAACAGAAGTAATGCTTGTATGCGGGTATTTGTGTAATAGATAAAACCAAAAGGAGGCTACAGCCCACAGTACTGCTGCACAGGCCAAGTCCTGACAAGGACTAAATCATAGTTCTGAAGGGCTTCCTTTAAACTGGACACTGATGCAGGAGTCAGAAAGTGAATGACAGGCTTTATTACAGAGATAAGAAGGCAGCAGAGAGCAGCAGCAGCAAAGACTGTGGTGCAGAGAAAGCACGTGCCTGGCACTCAGCCTGGGACACGCTGAGAGCTTTGAGTAAGGTTTCATGGAAGTTTAAGGTGAATTTCAGAGCGGATGCTGTGGTCCTGTGCCTGTCCCTCCCTCCCCACCTCTCTCTTGTGCCAGCAGTAAAGCTCATGTGGCTCTGTAACAAAAATGTCTGGCAAAGAACGAAGAAATTAAGTATTTTGGAATGTTATTTCTTCCAGTTAGAGTTAAGGCAGATTGCCTCCCTCACTGCAGTCACAGGAGCACTATTTGCTAGTAAACAAGTTCACAGACCAAGTCCTCAGCTCTTTGCACCCTTCCAGAAAAAGCATAAAATAAACCAAATCTCAAACACTACCAATTCACTTGGCCTTAATAAACTGAACCACTGGAGCACTTCATCTTCAGGTTCTCCAGTTTGAGTGCAGAAAAACCTTTCATCTGAGTTGTACAGGTTGGCTCTCAATACCAAATAGACAGTGATGTACAGGGAGAAGAATTTCTGCTATGGAAAGATGACATCTAGCCAGAAAATATCAAAAGCTTGGAAACCAGTTCTTAGGAAACAGGCTGCAAGACATGGAAGATGCCAAATCAAGCTTGTCAAATGCATGCCAAGAGAGGGGAAAACAAAAACATGGTTGATAGAAAGTTGTGATGTCTTGATACCCCTGCCAGAGACCAGAAAGTGGCTGGTGGCTGGCCAGAAACATCCTCGATCATCAGCCAAAATAAATGAAGGAGATTCCCACTTTATAAATGGTAATAATTGAGCAGAAATCTAGCCACATCTAGAGAAAGTGTACTTCAAGCCTCTGTCAGCCTCCATTCCCAACAATGTGACTGTGTCCTCAATATCAAACTGTTTCAAGATTATGAAAATGTGTTCCCTAAGTGCACCTCTTGCTAAAACACAAAAATCTTTCTGAACAGAGCAGGAAAAAATGGTACAGGATAGATGGCATGGCAATGCCTGTTAAACATAGGCAAGAGAGAGGGAGAAGATATCCTTCTCTGCAAGATCTTCAGGCACTACCAAACTCTGGAAAGAGTCTGGATGGCTGTGAGATACTCCACAGTAAATCCAAACACTGCATTCCTGCCTCTTCAATTTGGTATTCTTTACTTTCCATTTTGATGTCTCCATGGGATTATCAGATGGAAATGGACACACTTGATAGTTTCTGAGACCTCAGATTCCATTATTCTGCCACACTTACTAATTATAAATGCTTTGCCAAATATCCAATGTTTTCACTGGCTGAAAGCCCACATTTAATGGGCTGATAAAGTACGAGTGCTGACAGAGAGTGTCATGTGCTTGGTTACATGGGTCAGCTGAAACTGTGCCCTCAGGAGGTGCCTGCCTGAGCAAACAGCATAAATGAACATTTCCTGGGTAGGAAGCTGAATGAACTCTACTCCTAGACGGGAATTTGTTTAACTATTCCCACTGCTATTAAACCTTTCCTATCAGTGCTGAAAGCTGTTCATCCATGCACGTTACTGTCCCAAGAATGCTGTGACCTGTGTTCAGTGACTAGAAAAGAATCTGAGTGAGTTGGACTCAGAGTGTGTTGGGCATAAATACCTGTTTCTCCTTTATCTGGGAACATTGATCATACAGACTCTTCCCACACTAATCTGCACATTCTGGCTGGTGTATCTCAACATGATGTTGTCTTTTTTTCTCCTGCTGTTCTGCTGCCTCTCTTGTTTGCTCTGAAGTCCACAGTTCCCTCACTCCATCCTCTCCCTTTCCTGCGTTACTGCTCTAGACCGTTGTCAATTCACACCCACAGACCTGCAAAACACCAAAGAGAAATGAAAGCTCCATTCTCCTCCATTCCATCCTATCCCCTCCTACTTGATCATCCAGAGCACTGTTTCTTAGAGCAGGCCTAAGCCCCAAACCATCACAGGCCAGTGTAGGTGCTGCACAAGTAGTGTCCCACCCAAGCAGGCAGAACAGCCCCAGGCTGGGGAAGGGGCAAAAGACAAGCAGAGCTGTATCAATGTCAGGGTGCCCAGTGCTTCTTGGTTCTAGGATTAAGTCCTTTCTGTGAAACCATGTCAAAGTGCATTAGCTAAACAAAGGGTAGAAGTGAGACAGCAGAAGACCAAACAGCTAAAGGGAGATGGTGATCAGCAAGAAAGCTTCAGAGAACAAATCAGGAATGTCAGAGATATCAGTTTTTTTCCAAAAAGCTTCAACAGTTGTTCTTCTGGCTTCAGATTTTAGTTGGCTTCCTCTGTTTTGCTGTTTCATTTTTCAAAAAGCTTTCTGCTGGTGGAAAGGGGACAATCCTATATCCATCTCCTAGATTCCTCAGATATTTGTCATCTCAGCTCTCTCAACAGCTAAAAATGCTCTTCTCTCAACTTCTGGAGGTTACACTGATGACATGTCTTTAATTTGACTTATCAGCTGAGTGAATGCTCATTCAGTCATCTGATGGTAGGCAGTTCTAGGAAAATTTCCATTTAAAAAAATCCCAAATAATAATTTTCCTTGCAATCAGTCTAGTTCCCAATTAAAAAAAAAAATTTAAATCACTCATTCCTTAAACTTTCTTCCATGAAGTCTCTGCTTCTATTGTGCCAAATTCAGGAAGTTAACTCTATTGAGACAGGGTGAGGGGAAAACAAAGCAAGAAGCCTCACACCCTGTCCTGTCACTCAAACTTGTCAGAGGGTTTGAGGAACTGTGTGAGGGATCCACAGGGAACGACAGGAAAAGCAGGGGCACAGGTGTGCAGAACACTCTGGAAATCAGTAACTCCAGGGCCAGCTTTCTAGACACAGTTCCTGATTTTGCTGTTAGTGATTGTGCCCCTTACACCTTTCCACTTATTTGTCATTCATTTCTCTCGCTGTCTCACTCTTACTCATTTGGTAGTGCTGTCTCCTTAGAAGCATATTCAGTAGTTTATTCAGTTTTGCCAGGGGAGAGAAGGGAAACAGAAGCCACCACCACCTGAGTGATTAATCTCTCTAAGGTATTTGGAAGATTAGACCTGGGCTTTACAGACATCTTTGTAGGACTGTCTTTCTTTTAGATAGAATACTGTTAACTCAATTCTGTTTATAATACTTAGGCTTAATTCCATAACGTGTGTTTAATTAACATTTTGGTATCACCACATCAGCATATAGTGTCATATAAAAGTGAAAGTAACTTCTGTGAAGACTGCAGCAAAGCAGGGGAAATTAGATATTTAGTTGCATCAGACAAAGCTAGAATCAGCACAAGCCATCTACGTTCAAAGCTTCTAAGATAAAAGGTCTCTGTCTACTTTGCTGGGAATTCAAACACCACATTAAAAAGGAATATATATTTTAATACATTTTCTTAGGTGGTTTAAGAAAAAACCCCAACTTTGAACTGAACTAACTTTGAAATGACACACCTACTTAAGTGGTGGGCATGCAAGAACCCAGACTGCAGACAGGCTTTTCATCACCTGTTGACTCCTGTGCTCAGGGTCCTCACCTGCTGCAGCTGCATCAGCAGGGAGCCAGAGGTGGATGGATAAAACAAACATCTATTGAAGTTGAGCCAGATCCCAGTTCAAACTCAGGGAACAATTCAAATTGTTGTTTACTAACAACTTAGTTGAAATCTCTGAAAGGACAACGACAGTTTCACTTTTCTTTCTGCCGTGCCCATCTAGAAGGGAGGAGCTCAGTTTCTATTTCCCAGAAACAGTTTCTTACCTGTAAGTTTCCTACAGTCTGACAAAGCACATGTCCAAGCTGAGGAATTCTTAGACATTTCCACAAACATTCCCAGGTTTCCGCAGAAAAGCAAAGGCACTGCATGTTGCATCTATTCTTGTCTGGCCATTCCTGCACAGCAATTCCATAGTGCAATGGGTCAGTTTTAAGTATCTTTATACACATTCTGCACTCTGCTGACAGCCCCAAAGCTGTATTTTGTGATGGGAAGCAGCAAACTTCTGACATATAAGCACTGTGTCCAAAGGCATCCAAAGGCCAGGAATGCATAAACCACACTTTCCCCGGCTCTGGCCCTTCCTCAAAATATAAAAGTTATGGTATTTTAGTTCTAAACACAGTTTCACCTGTTTAACTAAAATTGTGTCTGTTTAATTTCTTCTCAGTCATGGACTGAATATGGCAAAAATACTCCTATCAAGAATTTCATATTTTACATTTTTGTACTTTCAAATCCATCTCATTTAATCAAAACTGGTTGCAACACATGCAGCCCAAAATGAATTACATCAATATATACAAGAACATAGAAACTTACAAGACAAAGGCAGGAGCAAAAGACTTCTTAAACCATTTTCTGCAAGGAAAAATATATTGACGTGACACACTCCTGAAAGTACGCAATTTAAGCTTTTGCATGACAAACTTGACATTAAAAGTCCATCTCTGGACCACAGATAGTGCAATAGCCACCCATAGGATGACCTTGCACGCATAGTTTGTTTCACCAATGGACAAAAAAGGATGATTAGATCTTTTTTCCATTAAAAAAAAGGGTTCGAGGTTTCTTAACTAATTTATTTTGGCAGGACAAGCAGTCTGTAGTGGGTATTACTGTCTTGATGCTTTGAAGAACCCTGGTTTTTTCACACTCCCACAAAAAAATCATTTGAAGGACAAAAGAAAATCCTTTGCCTCTTTATGTAACAAATGGCTATGGCCTAAACCAATAAGAGAGCTTAAAATTAGCATGTCTAATGTGACCACCGAGCCATTTCAGACTTAATTACATCTGAAGCAGACTTAACCACCCATTTCTCTCCAGTTTCACACAACCAGTAATTGCCCCTCTAGCCACACTGCAACACTGTAGAATTAACCACATCCTAGAGCAGCTGGAACAGAAAAAGAGAAACCAAACAAGACTCCAGAGTGTCTGTCCAAGCAGAACAGGCTCACTGATCAGTTCAGCAGGTTTCAGTTCTGAAGGGAAAACTAAGACCAGGCCAGTGGTGTTCTGCACCAAGCACCTGCAGCAGGTACTGCTCTACTTCCTCTCTTTGCCTTCGGCTTTAACTCTTGTTGAATGAACATGGAGTCAGAGACACAAAGATTCCTGAGTCTATATGTACACATGCACTGATGCTCATCCTTATTAATCTATTTCTTCAAAAACCCCACTATTTTTATTGGAAGCAGTTGTGCAGATTTTCCTGCAAGCTGTAATCCTGTGCACCAAATGATACACAACTCCCAGGCAAAAATATAAGTATTATTCAAGTTAGTGCACTAATATAAATATAAATAATCTCTATTAATAAAATTGTCAAAATTGATGTTCTCATAGCTGGAATGTGGTTCTGCAGTTGCAGTATGGCTGGACCACTCCAAGCATGCTGCTCTGTGGCAGGTAACAAATCCTCAGTGAATGAGAAGAGACAGCAGAATACTTTTTTTACACACTCAGGTCCTATGAATGAAAGTGCAAAATACACACTTAGGCCCTGTAATCAGTGGGGCCATAAACACAATTATTTTTCAGTCACAGAGCTCAGAAACAGCAGAATCAAAGCCTAAGAGGCAGCAGAAAAGCCCAGGAGTTCCCTGGCGTGGTAGATAATACAGTTCAGGATGCCTCTTTCTTGCTGCAATGCTGTTCAGCACTGTGGTAACTCTTGCACAGGGAAAGATCTTGTCTCATTTTGCAAACCATCCACTGCACTCTGTTCAGAGAGCACAGCTCCCAGCCACCTTCCCACCACTACGTGTTCCCGAGTGACTCTGGAAGGAGCATGGAGCAACAAGCTGCTTAGTTTGCTCCAAGACTGCAAAGTTAATTGAGGACCACTTGCTTATTTTATGCCTTGTGCATCCAGGTTTTGTTTTTCTGTCTTGGTGCAAGCAGGTTGAATTACAGATTCTCACTTTATTCTCTCTCTTCACTCCCTGCTATAATATAAAGAATAGGATTTCACATTGCACACTGAGCTGAGGATCCATCCTCCCAAGCCTCTTGGAACATAGGAGGAAAGCTAAGAAAACAAGGAGCAGCTGCTCCTGTTTGCCTGTCAGATCCTCTGGGTTGGCTATACAGAGGTGTACTGGATCTACCACCTAAAAATAAAATATCCTACAGGGAGAAGTTACCGTGCATAGACTTGGAACTGCTCTGAAAAGAACCCTCCATCCCGTGGGCCAAACGCTGGCTCTCCCTCTCAAAGCAGTGTCCAAGTGAAGAGGTACAAGTTTCCTTCTCCAGGCAGACTGAAACGGGATACAGCTGCAGATCCAAACCCAGAGCACAGGAGTATCTCTACAAAGGGCCAGCTCATACTTGTGGAAGTGTCACAGCTCTCAGGTTTCAGGCGGGAAGAATTGTTTTAAATTTTTCTTTCTTACACTAAAACAAAACAAGCAAGCCAAAACAAAACCACAAAAGCCATCACAA
This sequence comes from Atrichornis clamosus, assembly GCA_013400975.1. Classification (NCBI taxonomy): domain Eukaryota; kingdom Metazoa; phylum Chordata; class Aves; order Passeriformes; family Menuridae; genus Atrichornis; species Atrichornis clamosus. Next base: position 71,931 of record WBMZ01009448.1, on the reverse strand, counting down.
TGGTAAACTAATAACTGCCCCAGAACTCCAGTCTGAGGCATATCTCAAACGTGGACAAAGGCAGAGAACTTGCACTGCAACGTTTGGAAATTGCCTGTTTGCGGAACTTCATTTCTGAGAGTTGAGAAATACTTTCCTATTGTTTCCTTAATTTAGAAGCAATTCAAAAACATCACAGCTCCACGGGTAAAGCAGAATGTCAAGAGCTAACACTGACAAGTACTTAGTCAGCACTAAATCTGTCTGTCTGCTGCCCTTCTCCTGAAATGGCGCTCTTCAGAGGAAAAAATGTATCCTACTAAACTCTGAAAAACACCTTGTGACTGTGCCTGCTTGGACAGAACACATCACTTCTTGCTCAATTTCAAGTAATTTTGGCTAAGGAAGGCTTGCATGAAAATTTTTTAACGCACTTTGAATTAAATACACTCCTTAAAAGATCTGAAATATCTTTTTTTCATTCCCATTTTTTCCATCAAAAAGCTTGAAGTCAGAGTTTGGTCATTTAGAGTCCCCCAAAAATGTGTTGGTTTATAGTTCACATGTAACCAAACCATGGGAAACTGCTCTTCAATCCTTGTTGACAGCTGAGGCAATATTCCAGATGATTCTCATCCAGAGTGGCTGAACAATCATTCTGGGTTTGTCCTATTACTATTCTTAAAACATCTAATTACTCATCATATTATTTTGAGGGCTAGAGTAACATGGAAAAGTTTTCTCATACATATTAGAAAAAAGATCTTGTCTAGAAGATGTATTTTAACATCAGATATTACACATAACCTCTCTTGCCACTGGAAATTCAAACCAGTCATCAGTAAAGGCAGTTGCTTTGAGTTCAGTTCTTGAGTCATTCACAGACTCCATATGTACAATTCTGAGCCATTAGCCTGTGACAGGCTTTCCTTACCTTTAACACAGAAACAATGCCACTGCTTTGCACTCAAGTCACACACCCAGCCCTGCACACAAGTCATCACTTACAGACTGTAAACTTATTGTAATGGGGTTTGACTCATAATTCACATCTGTTTTTTATTGATTCTCAGTGTGAGCAGGGACATCTCTGCAATATCATGGAGTAGAATGAGAAGTTCTTGAATCAACTTCTGGTTAGCCAGCTCATAGTCAGTAATTAAGAAAGAATACATCATTAAGTGTTCATATTAATAAGGTTAGTCACAGGATTACCCAGAAATTTCAGCTTCCAGAATGAATGGTACATTATCAACCAGGGAGCTGAGGAAATCCTGCCAACTGACAACGGTATATTCTAGCACCAGGTTCTGGTGACTTCTGCATTTGTTTTCTTGAAAATACTGAGAAATCAGACTAGTTTTCCTCAGATACATTCACTTCATTTACTCAGGGTAATGTTTAAATTATTGTTATAAGAAATATATAATGAGTGAGTCTTGGTTAAGTCTCATTGTTGTAGTGCCTTATAGGACCTGGACTGCTGGCCCCTTCTGGTTCTTCATTTTGGGAAATCTAAAAAAGCTTTACAAGGAATTATCTATTCTTTTCTGTATACAGGCTTTCTATTCCCACTCCAGTTGTTCTCAACTAGTTCCTGATAAATCTTACTCTAACAGAAAAGGCTCTACATGAAAAACTGTACAAAACCCAAGCTTCCCATGGTCTTTGACAGATACTGTATACAACAGACTGATCAAGTGGAATTGTTCAATTATTCTGATGAAATTATATGCTGTATTTGACCTCTGTTGGGGGTTCTTACGCTCACAGATACCTTGTTTTCAGTGCTGTTACTGATAACTCTCAGACAGTTCAGGATTTCTTCATGACTACCAACACTTAAGACACTTCCCTCTAATAGAGCAAAGGAGGGAAGTTTGTCACAGTCCCAACTGCAACAGCAAAAGGGAACGTCTACTCACCTACACCAACTCCTCCACGTTATTTCAGACTACACTTCCCATCAGTTTCAGATTAAGACATCTGACTGCCACTGAAGCAGATGAAGAGTGTTCACATGTTCCTTTCTAGTGACCCTGCTTTTGAATTGTCATGACTTAAATGGTGCCATTTTTGCAATTTTTTTCCAAATAATTGTGCAACTAATACCTCAGGCTTTTGCAGATATAGTCTGTACATCATATTGCTATGGTTGAATTGAAGGTAAACTTCTCACAGTATCTTGCTTTAAGAATTTTTCTTTAAGTTTCATGTTTCTTTTAGCCTATATATAAACAGATGCTAAAACAGTTTCAAAATTCTAAGGCTGACTCACACTCAGTTTGAATTCTAAGATGATTAATCATTTCCTTACTATCATTACTATGAAGCAGGAAAGATGGACAAGGTTCTAAATATACTGATTTTTTTTTTTTTTTAATTAAACAGAAACCAGGCTTCTTTTCAAACATGCAAAATATTCCTGTGAACTAATCAGACTGGACAATAGTGAAGCATTGCAAATTATGTCCAAATCTTAAATCAAACAATACTAGAAGCTAGGAGGAAGACGTTTTTTCTTAACATTTTGAAGTTGTTCAGATGACTCAAGGGCGGAAACAAAACTGAAAATTATTTGCTGGAAAGCTGCAGGTATTCACCAGGAACTGCATTACTTGGTGCAAGCAGTAAGAGTGGAATGATGCTTTTAAGAGTATTTCTTTATGACAAGGTGATAAAAAGATTAACGCTTAGCAGCAACATCAAAGCGCTTTACAAACATGAACTAAGCTTCCCAAGTGCACCATGAACTGTTAGATATAAATACACTATAAAGGCTAAACTACAAACAGGAAAGACCTGTCCAATGTCCTGGTAAGCAAAAGTACAGGTGAAGCCTGCTGATGCCAGCATAACACTGTGCACTCCATGTGAGCTGATCTAAACACAGCCAGAGAAAAGTCAGCTCTGATCTCCCATAACAGCTCTGGCTTTCTTTTCAGATTCAGACAAAACAGAGGAAGCTTAGCTCCAAGACTGTTGTTCAAAGAGATCTGTGGTTTGACAAAATTTGACAAGCTGTCCTCCCTCACAAAACATCTCATCTGAAGATCTATTCAGAAACTCACAAAGAATCTGGCAAGACCTGTTTCAACAAAAATTTTGTGAGCTGAGCAAGCCTATTTCCCTCCCAAGCTTTTGGCATTTTTAATTTGGAATTAGAAGTTATCTAACAGACAGTGGTTACAAACAACACTTTCACAGGAAAGCCTTGAAGCTGATAAACTGTGATAAGCAAGTTCAAGTGAACTGCACACCGGAGAAGCAGCAAAGCAAGGCTGCTCACATCTTGTTCCCAAGAACTCTGGAATGAAGTTACGCCCTTCTCACACCAGCCACAGGGTTTGCATAGGATTATGTGGTGGTGTAGAAAGAGCAAGACTTAAACACAAGTGTGGCTGTGGACAGTTATATCTGATAGTCTCACAGATGACGTGCTTTTTGTAGTATCAGTTAAGTAACTGATATCCTGGATAGAGGCCATGATTACATATACAATACTACATAGGGATGTTTCTTTTCTCTTGTGCTCTCAAATTAGCTAGTATTTTTGTTCTTTCAGCTTCAAAACTTTAATACCTGGAACAACTAAACGAGACAGAGTTAATAAAGGGCTTCAAATGTCTTATTAGAGAGAAGCCAAAATGGAACAGCAAAGTCTGCCACCAGTCAGACAAAGCAAAGGGACTTGATTTGGAGCCTCTGTAACACACTGATTTCATCTAATTTTAGAGAACTAGCATCCAAAATCAGTAATAATTTTAAGACCTAGACATATTTGCAGATAAGATGTTGGTAAAATCCTTCAGCTAAAAGCAGACACACAACTGAGCACCATCCAACCAAACTGACTTACCACCCCCATCAGATCAGCTGCCTAAACTGTGTGTGAACATTTGTCTGAAACATTTCTTCTAATTTTGCCCCTGGAGATTTACAACTTAAGGAGAAGTGAAGGGAGTTGCAACATCTGATTTGAGAGATAAAAGGTATCAGTTTAAAAATCAATGGAATTTTCAGGGAATACACTCACAAACAGTGACGTCTCATTCCCAGTTGTATGCATCACATGTTCAAGATCACCAGAAAGTACCAATACAGCTTTTGTCTTCACACAGGCTCTAACATGGCTGAAAAGAAATGCACTCTCTTCTGCTCAAATATCTGCATTCATGAAATCCCAATGATCCTTCCCTGATATAGGAACAAAGGTTAAGTGTCAAAGAATAACGATACCCATCTCCAAATACTGTATCTTTACTTAGATGAGAGTTACTTTGACAAAGACATATGTATTAACAGAGTTTCACTTTCTTATTTCTGTAACTATGCTGGAATTATCTTAATGATAAAGATGCAGATTTACCTTTTACAGGACTGTTCAACTTGCTGCACTTTTACATTCCTGGGGACTAAGAAAAGAGTGGACTAATGCAGCACTGCACTACTGTCCAGTTCATTTTCAACCCAGTCAGCATGAGAGCAGTTTTGGAGGCTGTGCTTTCATTCCCTTTCTGGTCATTGGTAATGCAGGGCAAGACGCTCAGTCTGACTCAACGTCTGAGTCCAGAAAGGTTTAGTACAGAAACACAGGAAAAATGGCAAGACAGAAGGCTGCAAAAGCTCTGAAGCATCAGGATACAGAACCACAAAGCAGTGGTTCCCTTGAATGGGGGGAACTTCCTAGCCACAAATTATAGAATTGGCATCCTTAAAGCCAGTATTACTGGCAAAATTTAGAAAGTTCAGCTGCCAGGAGCAGATTTAAGTTCATTTTCCACAATACGCCACATTTAATATTTGCATCTTATAGCAAATCACAGTGCTGTCTCCTACCTCTGATACCTAGCTTGCTTATTTGATGGTACAATGTAACTGAATTTCTTCCTAAGAAAGCTCCTCGAGCAATGACTAGTTTGAGAATTAACATTTCACAAGGAATGTATACTGACTGTGATGAATTCCTATAGATGTGGAGGCTAATTAACAAGAATCTAACTAATAACTTGGTTGGATTTAATCCATATACTGAACTGGTGCCATGCACCAGAGAAAGAGGCAGAGGGTGCAAGGATGTATTCGGGGAAGAAATCACACGTGACAGGCACTTTCAAAGTGATTCACAGATATTTCAGATGTTGCCCAGCCACTCTTAACCCTGGGTCTCATCTACTTTCCATTGCCCTTCCAGGCTTGTTTCTGCTCCCTCTCATGCTATGTCTTTCCTGCATACACAACGCAAATTAACCTAGCTTAAAGATTAAAATGCCTGACATTCACATATGCACAACATCTTTCTGACAAAAGCAAGGTTCTGCAAATTTTGCCTTTCACTGCTTTTGCAGCAACAGAATATAAAAAGGAAGGAAGTTTTCTTAATAACACCATTTTTATTGCCAAGGTCCATTTACAAAGAAAGGTCTATTCCTTGTTCTCGTCCAGGTTTTCAATAGCCACAACAAAAGATCAATGCCAACAAATACAGACTCAGCTATAGAAACCTGGATTTCAGAAACATAAACCAATATTTTCTAATTTCACTCCCTTCCCAGACAGTTACATTGTTCTTTAAATTAACATAAGATATAATCACATTTACTCCAAACGTCTAACATAACTTACATTAAATAGTTCTTATTGCCTGTAGAAAGATATTTCAGAATTCAATTCACACCGTGTTTGGGTTTTTTTCCATGTAAATGTAAGTGCATGTTCAGGACTTTTTTTCTCAAATGAACTACATTTCAGACATTATTGAAATATATTTCATAGGCGGACAGCCCATCATGTTCATTAAATGCTTTTTGTAGTGCTTAAATCCCAGGTACATTCATTCTTCTAGAAAAATACATTTTTCCCTCTTTGCACTTAAAACCATCAAACTTACAAAACAGCTCAAAAGGAAAGAAAAAGCTTGCAACAAAAATATCAACACAGCTATTCACAAGTGGAGATGCCTAAAGTTACCTTCTGAAGTTTATAATGCTTCCAGGAGGTTCCCTGGAGTTATGACCATGTATCATTCAGTGCTATTCCTGGGCAAAACAAAGATCCTAGATATTGGAATATTCTACAAATTTGCACGGTTCAATCTATTCTCAATCTTAAAAAAATTATCTTCATGTTCATTGCAAATATTTCTGCCACAGTTAATCCCCAAATACACCCAAACACTAAACCTCAGATCTTCTCATCTCATACATACTTACGTTATCAGATTGCAATTACTATGTGTCTTACACTCCTTTAGTATGAGTAGCCATAACCAACAGTAATGGGGAACAAGATAAAAAATCTCATGGATCTTCAGACTACAATCTTAAAAGAATCCTGTGAACTAGTATGAACCTTAACTCTAACTTTTGTTATCAAGTATTCTTAGTCATTAGCTGCTCAAGCCCTTTTTAGTTACTTTTAAAATGAATGCACTCCACACATTTATGCTAACAAGCCAGTCCCAACAATGACTCAAGCTTTTCTTTTCATGTTAAGAATCAATGAATTCAAGTCAGCAAAACAATAAATCAGATACCACCACAGTGCACATTTATTAGACAACCAAAATTTAGCTTTACATTTATAATACATTAACAAACAAAATATATATTTTGTAACACCTTGCAAAAGAAATCAAATCTGAGCAACGCGCAAATCTAAAAATGTTGGGAGATCAAAATAGGGAAAATTCTGTACAAATGTAATATAAAAATATGTTTCCATATGAAAGAACCCTCTGTTTGAGACTCAGTCAAGAACTGCATCTCCTATGTCTTTGTTGCTGCTCAAAAAGTCCTGAGCAGCAGGAAAAACCCCCAAGCACTTCCCCCCCTCCCAACCCCTAAAAACATCCCACCCTAGCAAGCCCTGCTTGGATCACCATCTGCTTTTCATAATCCAATAGGAGACTTAAGTAAGAGTTATTCTATTTGTTTCTAATTCATGCTGCAAATGTTGGGAAAGGTCAAGAGCAACACAGCAGGCAAGCACAGGAGAACTACTCCAAAGATTCCTAGATACTAGAAGAGCAGTGCTCAGTGAGTGATACCCTAGCATAGGTCAGTGGTGGTTAACCAGGGACATACCAAAAAACTCTTTCAAGAAGAATGACAGTAGCAGGTAAGAAAAGAATTTTCAACATATATTTAGATGGCTACATTAGGCTGTCTGAAAGTAGTAGACTCATTATCTTGGAGGCCAAAGGCCGAGATCTCCTTGCCCCCAGCTGCAGATGGCTCGGCAGATCTTTGATTCAACTACAGGACTAAAGCACTCAGCTTCCCAGACAACAGCTGCCTGCCTGGGCAATGTTCTTTTAAAAGCAAGTCTAACTTCAGCTGGTAAGTGGAGACAACATCGGAACGTTTAGCCTGGCTGGGATTTTTGACTACTCCTCCACAGTGGTCAGTGCCACTACTCCTGAGGCTGTTCTGGAGCTACCTGTAACCTGTGCAGTGACTGACTACCCCAGAGCACCACGTGATTAAGTGCTCCCTTTTATGAAGTGGCTTCATCCTTCCACATCCAGTTTGACCTGCTTGTCTGATAGCTTACCTACGTCTTCAAAGTTTTTTTTACTACCAGTGACATGACACTCAGTTCCAGGGCAATTACTGAATGCCTGGATTGCTTGAAGTGAGCACCCCAAGACATTTGCAGAAAGCGTGGAAATTACAGTCACTCACACCTTACTGCTTAATTAGAGAATAAAATCACAGTCATTTCAATCCTGAAGACGGTAAGTTTTGCCATAAACAATTTTAACTATCACTTTTTAAATTCTACAAACCAAAATACTTCAAATCCAGAAAGGAACATTATTTCCTCCTGTGTCCTGTCCCTGTTGGGTGAAACCTTTATTTGATTCATTGGACACTGACTTAAACTCTGAATAAGGAGTCTTAAAATTCTGGATATGGAAGAAGATTTTTTTAAATGTCACGTACCTGTTTGTGCTTTAGCAACAATACTGCAAAAGAGTAAATGAACTCTGGAAGATATTCTCAATTTTTCCTCACCAAGTGACTGGAAGAAAAATTCCAACTGTGCTGTGAAGTGACGAATTTTGAGGAGCTTCTTCACAAGGTGTAATTTTTTTATCTTTCTTTTTTTTCAGCTCAGGTTGATTTAAGGAAGAGTAATCAGAATTTTAGTTTATCATGACTTAGTGGAGAATACAAATGAGCTCCACCTTTATAGTATATATAATTCATGACATCACAGACAAAATACAGCTTTTAGTACTAATATATGTGATCACATTTCTAATGAATTTGGGTTACTACACACAGCTTGTAAAATGAAGTACAGGAAGCCTAACCTTTGGTTTCATTCTGATCAAAGAATTTTTGTCAAACAATTGAGTTTCACATCCAAGTTTTACACCGCAAGCATCACTCCCATGGAGAAGCGGACATCAGAACTGGGCACTAGTGCTTCCTCCCTCCCGTTCCTTACCAAATTACTGCTGCCATCACTCACTTCACAAATGAAAAGCTCAAGTCTGGTTCATTGCTGTACACTGGATGACAGAAGAGCAAAGAGGACCAGCAAGAAGCAGTGAGACCTAACACTGAAGGCAACAGATAGTTAAACAAGTAAGAGTTTGGTAAAATAAGACACACAGAGCATAAAATAACAAAGTAACATTCAGTATGCCCTGGTTTCTTTGGCTTCTCTTCTCAAAAGGAAGAAAGTAATAGAATTGTGCTATGTTGACAGAATATGACTGAAGACATAGTCTCTACAAATACACACTGAGAATTTAGCATATCTCCAAAATTCTGACATTTTGCTCTGGAACATTGCTGTATTTAGAGTGATTCTACCTCCCTCTGCAGTATTACACTGAATTAGTGAGGCTTTTGAATGACCAGTTGTTTAGCTGCTGCTCTCATTTGCAATTTGGTGTTTGGATTTGGTTAAAGGGAGTGATGTTACACTGACACACATAATGGGGTTTTTTTGTGGCTGATGTGCCAATGCGAGCAACACAGCAGACAAGCACAGGAGAACTACTCCAAAGATTTCTAGATAATAGAAGAGCAGTGCCCAGGTGAGTTTCCTTTTTACAGTGAAAAGGGGATAAGGAAACAGCCCTTTAGATTTTCAGATAAGGGCAAGAGATACAATACTCTTCCAGGAACTGTAGACGGGTAACACTGTACTTGCAGAGATTACAAATTGCTGATGGCAGATTATTTCAGCATTGCCAGTTCTGCATTCTGAAGTCTCCTAAGTACAATCCCATGGCATACACATATGCCTTAGTATCAGAAGCAAAGTAAAAAATCAATTGCTTCTGTGGCACTCAGATTTAGGGTCTGTATTTAGGGTCAACTGCAGTTTTTATGTAACAACCCAATGTTGTTAAAGCTGGTGCAGAGGTTTCCTACTGTAATTCCATCTGGGCAGAGAGCTTTTGATAGAGCTGCTAGAAGATATCCCACCTGACCACCTCTCGAGCAGCAAGGCTCTGCCAGCAGCAGACTAGACAGCAGACCTAGTCTTGTATTTTCCTAATAATAGTATCTATACCACTCATTTCCTGTGCAGCTTTCAGTAGACAACTGGTCATGAAATTTAAAAGCCACTCAAAGGCAATGAAAAGCACAAAGTCAGCTTTCTTTCCTTTTGTCCCATTTCTTGTGCAGTGCAGCTCAGGGGTGAGATTTTGCATATGCATTAAAGAGATTCCTTGTACATGGGTCTAACCTTGCTAGAACTGAATTTGAAATGAGATAAATAAAGATCAAGGTTTTCCTGTCTAAAATTAATTCTATTTAAGGGAGCTCAGCCTGCACTGTGGCATTTTGTGTAATCTAGGTCAAGAGTTTAATGTTAACAACATAAAATGCTTTCAAATTAAGTAAGGCATTTTTCACAATGATCTTCAGAATGTTACTGGGGCTACAGTGTAATGCTGCAGCATACTAGAGAAAGTCTAGATTGCAATCAGTTCAGCTAATAAAAGTTTATGTGGTCCTTGTGCCCAAATTGCTACTGATGTCTAGGTTTGTTCAGGTGCATGCACATTAACTGCCACAGTGACTGCATGAGTGCAAACTCATCCTAAGCATGAGACCAAAAAACACCATAAGTAGGCTCTTATTCCAGCAATGCCAAATTTTCACACAACATCCACTGCAGGGCTGAGGACACTTAACTCTGAGTTCATTTAGAGTTTGGGCCACTCTGGAATGGTCAGAATATCAGTTAATTCAATTTGAGAGAAAACAGAAGTCACAGAAAAACAGAAATCAACAAAACTGCAAGCAGAAGTTAAGGGGAAAAAAAATTACTGGCATTCAGTAGTAGACACCTTGTATACATGGTTGGCAAAGACTAAGTTATTAAGTGAAGGAGAATATGCAAAAAGTGAGAAAAGTTATACTTGTAGCTTGGTCAATCTCATATATAAATAAAACATTTAAAATAACTTCAAGTGTTCCACGTGACAGCCAAGAAGAGGTACAATAAGTAACTGGGGAAGTAGGTAAAAACTTCAGATTCACCTATTTGATAAGAACTCAGCACTAGTCAAGATAGAATGAGGAAACAAATTGCAGTGAATGACTGAAATCAATACCAAGTAAACAGCAGGCTTCCTTCCTTGAGGAATTGCTAACTCAGTATTATGAACAGACCAGCAATGACAATCTGCTCATTTGACTATTAATTTAAATTAACACACTTGGGAATTGATGAAAAATCTTGAATTCCATTCATATTAAATTATCAAATCAGCAAAGAACATTCCAAACTTTAATAAAAAATTTTCCCCTTTCTGTCAACTTGGTGCCAGGATCTAGGAAGTAAAGTAACTCAGAATCACTTCTATGTAGCAATGTTGTTTAACTGGGATACTATTCCAGATAGGAAAACACTTACACAATACCTTTCCTTTTGAGTTTCAGACTTGCAAAGGAATTATCAGTTAGATATGATGACCTTCTTCCTACATGACTATGAGAAATTTGGAAAATCTCTTTAGAGTAAAACTGCTTCTGTCTGCTTCTTGAAGTTGTCTTTCAGTTGCAAGGGTATCACCATTCCTCAGAGGTGTAGCAATTTGACTGTCAGAAGTGAACAAACAAGCTGTAGAGCAATCTCTTAAAATATTTCATATTCCTCTGTAGGTGGCTAAGCAAAGACTACAGTAGTCTCAAAAATCCCCTATGTTAATTTCAATAAGCATTTGTCATTAAACTTCAGGCTTTTACCATGTAGAAAATTATATCTTACTTTGAATCAAACCTTGAAATAAATATTACACATGGAAAACACAATATTGAAGTCTGGAGTCCTACACAGACAACACTGAAAGTGGCCAAGCCTGCCAGTATTGTGCAGACCTCCAAAAGATGAACAAGATCAGGATTAAAAAACAAAACCAATGAAACAAAACCCCAAAATCCCTCCTCCACAAAAAAAACCCCAAACCAAACACCAAACTGAAAAACACACCCTGACTCAAATGGAAATTTTACCTCTCTCCTACAATATATAATTTTTTCTGGTCAATGGCATGTCTCCAGTTTCAGAGAAGTAATAATGCAGTATCATGAAGCTGGGTATCCAAAAATCTCTTCACTTTGCCGTAATACTGTAGACCTTTTACAATTAATTAGTTCCTATCAGAAAGACAGTAGGTCCTCTGAAATACTTTAATGTTCTTGTATAACAGAAATTGGTAGGAAAGAACCAATCCAGATTAAAAAGTTCTTTCTCCTCTTCTCCAGTTCAGACACGCCAAGTGTCCGATGTTGACTCCAAAAGCTGCTCATGTTCTCTTTCACCAGCTGGCCCCTCTGTGTGGACCACAGGCCTCTCAGGCCTCAAGAAGTATCGGCACTCCCAGAGAAAAAACAGTTCAGTTTGGTTGCATTTTCTTCACTGTTTATCACAGCCTGCATGGTGGCTTTAGTCAGAACATTCTTCCTCTACCTCTTTGACCTTGCAAACTTCAGCTTCAGACTGCAAAGAAGACTGAGGGATGCAGCCGAATGTTCGAATGCTGTGGGGATCAACTGGTGGCACCAGCGTGAGCGACTCCACGCTCAGTGTGTCTGTGTTGTCATCTGTAATTAAGGATATTGTGGGCTGCTGTGCAGGAATCAGGCTGGGAGACAGGTTTGCTGTTTCTGTGTCACTGGTTTTTACAGCATTTTTGCTAGACTTGGAGACAGCTGAAAGAGTTTCATCAGTCAACATCGTCTGACCGGAAATGGCCATCGGAGGCTGCTCTGGAGCTGAAGCATCATCTAATAAAACACCAAGAACAATCAATATTCAACTTAGTATATACATTAAGCTTAACAATATACTATTATTCACAAGTGTTCAATAATAATTATGTGGATAATGCAGTTCTGTGAAGCACTATGCTTACACATTCACTTTTTAGTAATTAGAAATAAACCAAAATATTATAAAGGGGTAACCTAAAATGCCGGCTAGATTCTGCTCAAATTAGGAACCAGACAATTATATACATTTAATATTAGAATATGTAGTAATATTAGAAATATTCTTAGAGAGAGGAAATTGAGGGAAAGAAAACCTCTCCAGTATTTAGTATAGACTAAAACAAACAGCTACTCCATACCCACGAAGATCTTTAGGGAAAAAAAAACCCCAAAACCCAAAGAACCACTCTACAGCCAGCTTTCCCAAAAGGTGGCCTGTTTCTTACAAAAATTTGGAAGTCATTCTCTCAATTCATTCTCCAGATTCACATTTAAGCGATACCTCAACTAGAGAAAGAAGAATTATGGAATAACAGGAAGGAAGATAATGTCCTTACTGCAACTGAAAGGTGCTGCAAAAGAAGCCTGTTTTAAACAGGCTTGTGAGACATGATTTTTTTTGTGGTCCTAAACAGAGATCATCCAACACTGATAAAATTGGGAATAAGCAGAAGACACTACCAAAAACTGATATGCTACTACACTTTCCTACACTATGAAAAAACCCTCCTGCATTAATAGCTATTTGTACTGTCCTTTTCCCCTAAAAATTCTAGCGAACTATCAATTAAACTGTTGTTTTGGCTCAGGATGGAGAGGGAATGGAGGGGATGAGGTGATACAACCTTACATGAGCAAGTATGCCCAGAAAAGTCAGGTTTTTTCCTTTTTAAACTGCAATAATAGATGCCATTAACAGGTATCCAGCTTCAAGACAGACCAATTTAAAGCTTTTGTAAGAAACAGCATGTGTTCAAGTGTACAGGCATCTGCAGAAAAGTCTACAAGGCAATGTAGTGAATACAGAAGCTAAGAACTAGGTTATGGTTTTAATACACAGTGACCTTAAAAATATTTCCGTTTCAATATGATTCCAATTAGTCCTGGAAAAGAACAGAAAGCATGGACCAAAGACAAAAAAAAAAAAAAAAAAAAACCAACCAAAACCACAAACCAAAAAAACCCCACAAAAACAAAACAAACAAAAAAAAAGCTGAGAATGGAATGGATATCAGTAAGGTATCAGTGGGATAACACTAAGATTATTGATGTTTTTTACCTTTCTGGTAAGATAACCCCAAACAATGGTGTATTCTCACTTCAGAAACCACTCACAGGTATTTTTTGCTGAACTGGTGGCTAAAGCTCCTCACTTTGATAAAAATAAGATTTATAGATGGTAGAAAGTCTCCTTTTAAATAAAAGGGACATCAGTGGTTATTTATGAAATACAAGGACAGATTCAAAGTAACCCTGCAGATTCTTTTAAGCTGTCAAGAAGTTTTAGTGAAAATGTAGCAACTGACAACAGAGGAAATGATGCAAGACTTGCATGGAAAATGAACTACTTAAACAACGTAACACAGCCTCATTTCTCTGAATTCCAAGCTAAATACTAACATTTAAGTATGCACAAAACAGTGAGTCTGTACTTTTTGAATTTATAAAACCTTAAAAGGGTACCAAATGTTCTTTGCCAAGATAAAAAGTTATCTTATACTATAGCATGAATATTCACCAAAATTCCGGATTCAGAAACCTGAGGCATTCTGGTAAGTAAAGTATTATCAATCAGTAGCATTTTGCTCAGGAGTGTTCTATACAGCACATTTTTATTGCAGTTCTGCTACTTCACTTCTGATTCTGCACTTCACTTCTTAAATCATTCCTTCCCCTCTCCCAATAAAATAGCAATATATTTTCTTAATACTTTCACTTACTGAAATCATGAAGGACATACAAATTCTTTAGTTATGCTGTATTGTCCCCAAATCCTTCAATGGAGGTTCTAAGTTAACACTAAAGTGACTCCCTTCTTAATGCCACAACGAAAAGCTATTTGAAAAAAGTCTCCATTAAAAAAACAAGTATCTGGAGCTAACAAGTCCAAACTTTCTATACAGAAGTCTCAAAAAATATTCAGAAGAAAGATAAAAATATCAAAAACTGTAAGCAGAATATAGTGCCCAGTATTTCAGCTGCAGCATTTACAGAGAAAACAAGACTAGAGCTCTTTGCTGCTTCCCTTCAAGCTTTTATTTATTACTGGTAGAAGTAAATCTCTCTCTCCTCTCAGTACATGCTTAGTTACTGTCAGCTTCCCTTCTGTCACTCTGGCACTGTATTTTGGGGAGCAGTGGCCAGCTGCTGTAAGCCAGCGTGGCACTCCTGCCAAAGTGACCAGAAAAGCAAAGCCCGGCACACAAACGGCTGGAGGAGGGAGAATTCCGAACATTGTCTAGAAAAGGTCAGCAGCTCTCACTACTAATTCGCATATCTTATCTGTTCTGGACTAATGCTTAACTAAAAATCTTACTCTTCAGTCACAGCTCTCAAGCAGGGCTGGGAGAGTGGTACTTAATCTTTGTGACCAAGCTCCCAAACCCACAGGCTACTCCAGGGATACACTGAGCCTGCAACTGCAAGCTTGTGCTTGTAAGTTTTTCAGCATGATTCTCTCTCATATCTTTTGGATATAAGCACAGAGGAAAACAATCCTGGACTACAGATGAAGAAACCTACTTAGAAAACAGAATAGAGAGATCCAGCATCTTGGAATGAAAATTTGGTATATCAGAGGCATTATAATGAAAAAATCAGACCATCCTCTTATGTAAAAAGTTTTTAAACTGAAAACAGGGCATCATAACAACAATTACTAATGAGAAAATCTTTGAGGCTCAAAAATTCAGAGCCTTTGGAAGTCAACTCAAAGAAGGATGCAAAATATATATTTGTGTATAATCTGAATTTTTTGAAGTCTCTGAAACTGGAATAAACAATTGGCAAAAAGATCTGCCCTAGTTGAAAAAAAAGAATCTCAAGAATGAACTTAAATAATTTCTGTCTCTAGGCAGGTACCAAGCTCTTTCTTCTCAAGAGTTTCTTATACTCAGTATGTTTACAGGTTAATTTCTCTACCCATTACCTGGATGGGTATATATACACTCTATACTGCATATAAAAATACTAACTGGCTTTCAAAAGACCCAAACTTCTAACACTTGATTCCAGTTTGACTTTTGGATAGCAAGAAAAAAATTAATTGTAATTTTTGCCTGTATAAAACCATTGGTCACTAAGATATGCTTTACCCTTAAATATCAAAAAGCTATCCCCTAATACTGGAAAAAAGCATTTCTATTTATCTCTCCCCAGACTCCATGTATTTAAGCAAGAGTGTTCTGGCACAAAATAAAAGCCAGATCTGCAATAAAACCAGGGAGAGTGAAGTCAGTTTCTTAAAATAGTTCTGATGTTAACATTTAGTTCTAACAAACACTCCTCAATACCTCCAAACTTAAGTACCAATTGAAAATGGGGTGTAATTTTGCACGTTTTGGGGTATTATTAGCTCTCTGTGGATACAGTGCCTTCAGTAGCCTTACATGTTTTTCAGCACTTCTTTAATGCTACAAAGGTTATCATCACAGAAACAAATCCAAATAAAACACTCAACTTGTTGTATTAACTTATGTTAAGAAGGGTTATTACTGAGAGAAGATAGAAAAGAACGATAAAGGAAAGAACAAATATCACCCACAGAGAAGTGTCCTAAGCTGTACAGTAACATACTATGAAAGGATAACAAAAATACAAATAACAAGACATTAAGCAAAAATTTGCAAATTAAATCTATAAAGATGAAAAAGGATGTTTATATAATATTAGCAAATTATCTTCACGCCATGATAGAAAAAAAAAAAGGAATTAATTACATACAAGTTTAAACAGGTTATTTAACAAAGGTAATCTGAAGCATATTTCCATCTTTTGTTTTGCATCTGCTTCCTCTCCTCACCTTCTCAGGCAATTAAGCAGTCCATAAAGTCATCTGCCAGAGTCTGATGACCACAGAAATATTAAGCTGTGCCATCAGAGTCCAAGGCCAGTCTTATGCTGAATGCCTGCCCATTTTACCTGAGCTATAAAAAGACTTCTTGCTGCTGGCCCAGTACTTGCATTACTGTCCATTCAGAAGCCTGTGCTTATTGCATTTCACTACAGCCAGGGCTGCCCTGTGCAAATGAAGACATCGCTGCTTTGAAGCTGGAGGCTTGAGAGCAGAATTTCCACCTTTGGCAAGAGAGCCAAGAGACATGGGAGAAACTGCAGATAAGGCTTTCACAAACAGCAAATTACTGCTTTAGAATTCTCCCAAAACACAATGTAGAGACAAATACGATGCTTTCTTCAGTTTCCTACCTCACTGTCATTGCTGTCAGCATGGAAACCAAATATGTTCTATTAACTGTTATGGGCTTGTGAAGGCTTATGGAGGAACCTGCCTGAATGGGCATTGCGGGAGTTTCTGCTGCAGCTGCTGCTCGAAGGCCTAAACCCAGTGTCCACCGTGACTGTCAGCCTCCGACAGACTAAACACCCGCCGACGTCCTTTCCTGCCAGACCTTACTAGAGGAAAACACAGCCATAAATCATACCAAGGCTTTAACAATGACACAAGGGAGGGAAACTGGAATGAAGACAAAGGATAAATGTTAGAGCAGCAACAAGAATAAGTGACAAGGACACATCCGTAACTGCTGGTATCTCGAATACAATTTGACATCACATCAAGAGCCTTCTAGGTTTGGGAAATACTTCTGAAGCTGAAGTATTCATTCTTTAGAAATATATGAGTTTAAATGAATTTAGTTTTTTGCTTCCTATCTGAAAACGTTCATAATACAGTTTGGGCTATGTCTGGCAATACCAACAGCACTTACACCAAGGAGGGCTGGCAGGTATTTATTTGCTTTACAATCGACTCACATGCTTTAGAAATCTTGAGAGAAGTTATTTATCACCATTTCTGGTGACACAGAAATATTCTCCTTTCCCCTGGCAGGTGCAGTACTGTGCAGGTGACAACACTTAGATCACGCAGCCCTACTATTCTCATATCCAGTGGTAGCATTAACATTTGGTTAATGATAAAACCAAACACAGGGTTTGAAAAGATAGCAGCAGTTCAGATGATGATGCTTGGTGCGTAGAAAGTTCCTGGAAAAGAAACTTTCTAAGAACAAAAGTACTTCCTCACCTAGTTAGAAAATTACTAGCATCATAGAACAGGAGGTCAAACCACATTTACATTACTGATTATAGAGGGAAGAGACAGGGATGGTTTCAATAAGATGGCAGGCACTGCTCTTAAAGGCTTTCCATGCTGGATTAATCATCCTCTCCTTGGAATGGAAATTTAATTTTACAGACTGGAATTCAATATATTCTCTGCAACAAGGGACAGCTCTTAGTACTTATTTTAGATCTTTTATCACCAACATCTGCCAGAAGCATGAAATACAGCACAAGTGGCACAGATCAGTGCCTTGTGAAGTCCTCATTATCCATTGCTCCAATGTAAACATCTTCTTAAGTACTGAAGCCAACTGCTTTTTAACAGTTAAGGCAACTTAAAGAGTAATAAAATACACCACAGATGACATTAACACATTCATAATTCTGGAAGACTGCTAAGTTACAGTAAGAGAGGTTCTATATCTAATCCTTGGCATATATAAAAATAAGCACTTTAAAGAAGTGCACGGTTCCAGCAAGGGTAGCCAAGACATGACTGTATTCTAAGCTCTGAAACTTGATGACTGAAATCTGCCTAACAAGAGAATATTTCTACCTTATGCATAGCAACACTTCAAAAGGACACATTAATTAAAAAAAAAAAAAGTTAATACAAAGAAAAAACCAACCTGATAGCAGCATTTACAGAACCTGATACTGGTTTTTTTGTCTTGCTAGGCATTCTGCTTTCTTTAAGGAATGACTTCTGCTTTTTCAGTTTTAAAGAATGGTGGTCTTGTAAAGGGCTAAGCTTAATTCCCAAATATTGCAAATGGGGGAGTTGCTTGGCTTTAAAATATCTGTGTCATAAAGCAGTGTGACAAATATTAGGTAGGACAGTCAATAAACTTGGCAACCACAGGAGCAGTTTTCTCATGAAAAAGCAGGTAACGCCACGCTGTGTGATTGTTTGATGCAGGTAGGAGTGATAAAAAATAAATTATTTTTACAAAACACCAAATTAACAATTTTTTTGCTGTGACACATTTTCAAAACTCTTTTGCTGTTTAATCATCAATATATACTCTATGTTGCAACATTCTTTTCTCTTAAATAAGATGTAATTTATCTTTATTTTGTTCTCATCTATCACTCTTCTATATAAAAGTTGGTGTGTATGTTCCAAATCTTATTTCCTGAAACAACTCTGTGAAGATTTATAAGTACCATCTCAAATATATCAAGCCCTGAACAGTTTAAATCTGTGAATATACAGTATCTTAGGACACCATAATCAGAAGTTTACAGTATAAAAAGCTATGTGGTTTAAGATGTTCCTCTTAAGGACGGTAGTTCAGATAGTTTCCTTGAAGTCCAGATAGGCATCTCCCCTTTATCTTGTCTGGCCTTCTTGTCTGAAGTTCCCAAGCAACCCAGAATGCTTTTCATGCTCAACAACCTGAGCAGTTGCCAGAACAAACAGGGCAGCAGCTCACACACGTGCTTGTTGTGTGCTTCAGATGGAATGGGAAATGAGACAGACTCAAATGTGACAGATGGCAGCAGCACTGAAGTGCTACCTTGGGACATAAAGCAGATTTTGGTAACTTTTTGCTGCTCATCAGCTGCTTGCTAGTTACTTCCTCCTCAAAGGATCCCCTTCACATCATGCAAGTCTCTTCTGCTTCTCAGCAGAGTAAGGCACTTTAGTTCCAACTGTCCTCAGTTGGTTAAGGATAAATCACCATGTTTTACATCGAGGTGGGTGAATACCAACAATTATTTTCACATCTCAGCTGAGTGCTCAGTAAGACCTGATAGAACACAGACAGTGCTCATGGCACTGTCACTTATTGCAGCAGAGTTCTGTTCACACAGAAGCCACAGAGCAGCTGTCAGGCCATGCTGAACAGATCATGGCTTCCATGACCACAATCCTGGCAAATTTCCAGTACAGATCACAATTACATAGAAGTACTGTACAAGGGAGAACATTCATTACAAACCTGCAGTAAACTGGTCAGTCAGTTAATGCAGAAACGTTGTTCCCAAGAATAAACAACAGTATTGACCTGACACTGAAGATTAGCAGAAAGTGTCAACAGAGCTCCCAGGGTTGGGAAAACCTTTCTACATTCCCACCCTCCAAAAGACCTAGCTCCAGGGATCTCAGAATTCTCATTAGTCTAGAGTAAGGACCATGAGACACAACCAGCCACTCAGCTACAGCTTTTAAACCACTACTTGTTCATTATTGCCTGCAACTACACTAAGCAGTTTGGTACAGACCAGGGCAGCAGCTTTAAAGAATTATGCACACTTCTTTAGTCTGACTTCAGGAATAGTTTCTGTGCATTCATGAGATTCTTTGACAAAGAAACCAAGCTATAAGAGATGTATGCACCAAATACACTTCAAACACTAACAGCAGCGCATCAGTCTGAACGAATCCCTGGTCCTTCGAACAACCACATACATGGCAGGGATTCCTGGTCCTTAAGGTCAGAGCAAACATGGTCCACAGCTAAATCCCTAAGCCACATGCATGCACCTCAGTACCAACTGTGCATTACCCTATTGCAACAAAGCACCTGCTCAGGCACCTACAGTCACTGTCTTCCTCTTTGTTACTGCTCTCTGAACAGAGCAAAATCCAGAAGTTGAGCTCGAAAGTCATCCCCTACAGCAGGTTAGTGCAAGCTGCTGATCTGGGATTGAAGAAGCTGACACATATTGTTTTGCTCATCTCCTCTGACACTGCTGAAGGTGACTGTGCTCAGTGCTGGGGCACAGAAGTGGATCCTCATGGCTACATTTGCTAAAGCATCACATCAGTGTGCCTAGATCCAGGACAAACAAACCAAACCCCACCCAAAGACCGTCGTCCTGCATGACATGTGGCATTTTGCACATACTTTATGATTAAGTCACAATGAATGTCAAGGTGAGGAGTTCATGTAACCTAACTGGTAAAATGCATATTCAAACCAGGCATTTCAAAATACTTTTCCTCTGGTTTGGCTTTGGGGATTTTTAATACTTTGATTTTTGGGGGTGAGCAGGCTAGGGTTTTTTGTTGTTGTTTTTCCTTTTTCTTCTCCTTTTTTTTGGAAACCAATGAGCAGCCTCCTGTTATCAGGCTTTTTAAATTGCAGGAAAAACAAACGGAATTTTATGTTATACAAATGCCAACATACTGTGTAAGTAGACTGTAATTTTGTTAACTACAGTCTATGGTTATTGTTCAGTAAGTCACTATCTTTTTATGCTTGATGAGTAATTATGTGTTCTGGATGTATGCATTTTTTCATAGAAGCCAGATTATGTGCACTTGAAAGACTTCAGTTTGAAAAGTAGTGTAGTCTTGATATTTCTGTGAACTAGTGTGTTGCTTACACCAACAAAAATAATATAGATTCTTTATTTTCATTTCCTTTACCACAGTTTTCTCTTAGACACTATTAGCAAGAACCTGTAGTTGCATTTCTCTTCCTGATCACAGAGGACTCAAATATAGCAAAGGACACTGTACCTGAGCCTTTTTACACTGCTGAGGGAAAACATGTCAAACAAATGTTTTCTTGGAGTGTTATCATTTCCAGCAGTTACTACAATTACTACATAAAAAGGAGGAATAATGCAACAAGAAGTTCCAGTTTAAGCATACCTATTAAATATACTGGCCAATGCAAACACATGGAACCTACATTTGTGAAAGTTACACTGTCAGTCTATACTGCAGCCTCTTCTGCATCAATGAAACAGCCTCCTGAACATGGAGGTGTTCAGCCACAAGAGTGTTATTGCAAAAGCTTTAGAATATTAACATCCTAAAGAAATATTTTCAAGTATTTCATATTTGGCCCATTGTTACAAATGAACATGAGATAAATACACAAAAGCGAATGTCCCCCAGTTCAAAGAAGATGCTTCCTGTGGAGATCAACTTATCCACTATGGTGAAGAGCTAACAGTTTACATTACAAATTTATGCAAAGCAATACTTCAGTTAAAACAAACAAAACAAACCATGAACAAAACCCCCCCTACAACGTTCTAAACTCTATGTGGTAGAAGAGAGCAGGACATTATTTCACCAGTACTTAAAATCTCTACTGAAAGATGCCAAGTGTTTAGAGTTCTAGAAAGCTGAAGAGATCACTGAAAGTTGCATCACAATTTACTTCTAATTGGCTTAGTTGATTAAGTGTTCTAAAATCATGAAGTCTTACTGATTTTAATCCAATAACATAGCAACTGAATTTTACCATAAACGACTCTATATCCCTTAGTGCCTAGGCTGAAGATGGTGATTGAGTACCTGCTGGGCTCTGTGCAGCAGAAGGAGTGGATGTGGAGCTTGCAGTCACTGAATCACAGCGCCCTGTACTCCCACTGCCGCTGGAAGGGGATGGTGACGAGAGCGGGGATGGATTGTGCTGATTTATGCACTGGGCTACAGCAAAGCCTGCAAAACAGGGCAGTGAAGTTTACAAGTTAATGATTATCTTGAAAGAGTTAATCTACTGAACAATTTGGGAAAAGGTAAGAGCAAGTACTGTATCAAAGTGGTGCCAACTTCATGTAGTGACCCAGAGGATGCTCCCTCTCCCACCTTCATCTCAGAAACCAGATCTGAATGTGTCTTACTGAAAACATGCTACAAATGCTCATCAATGAACAAGGAAATAGAGTTTGAGGGATTAAAAACATTTAAAGCTTAGAGCTTGCACAAACATCAAAACATATCAAAACTCTTCAATTTTTTTATCTATTCAGTATATTCATGGATCACAGACCTTAACATCATAAGGAAAATGGTTAAGTCAAAAGTGAACAAAAAACCCTCTTGGATAAAAGGCCTACAGTTTTTATTAGAGGTAACTTTGGAAATCACATTTAATGCTGGCATTGAATTTCATCTGCCTTCTCCCAAGTTAAACTTTTTCCAGTCTAAAGACTGGAAAGGCCTATACAGTGTCTGATAGCACTTCTTAAATGAGTCATCTTTTGGCTTTTAATCTAATATTTCCTCAAATTCTTTGCAGTGTAGCATTCCTTTCTTTCCTAACAATCTTGCATTCATTCCTTCCTCCTTCACAGCTACACACCTCTGGTCATCTCTCCAGGTTTTGATAGCAAGCAGCTTTTCAGAAGCCGATGCACTTCTTACAGCAAAAGAAGTGTCTTCACCATGGGCTGTACGGGTGATGTACACAACACTGCTGCTCCTGCAGCCCTCCTCACTCTCCCATGGCAAAGTAGTAATGAAAAAGTTTTTTTGGCAGTCCTGTGAATTACTGAAAATAGCCACAACCTGCACTATAAAGCACCTAACAATATACTACTTGCTGCCTTCACTGCACAGTGAACACTGAAAAGGAAGGTATCTGACAAGATTGCAAATGCACCACACAATTCTTTAACCTTCTTTATGGGGAATCTCCCATGGCACTGGATGGATGATTCACTCATAGAGAATCTCCTGTACAGGGAACGTGCTGGTGCCATATGGCACGCAGCCAGTCAAAACTCAGTTTAAATGGACATGTTACAAGAAGCCTCTGAAAGCTTTAAAACATAGATACAAGTCAGGCAAATGCTGTTAGCAGCAACACAGACATGTTGTGCTACAAGTGAAAAAAAACCACAATGAAGAAAGCACAGAAAACAGCCAACAAACAGCAGTCCTGTTAAAAATTTGACTTCATCTGTAGTCCCACCTCCCACCTTCTACCTCTCATGCTTACACTCAAGAACTAGACTCAAAACCACTTGCAGAACACAATGCTATCTGAGTTTCTGTAGTTTTACTTTTAGATAGGTATCTAAATGTCACTTTTACCAAGTTGTAAGTTACAATTTATTATGCTCAAGATGAACAGCATTTGAAATAGTTACAATTTGAAATAACCACAACCACAGGAGACATCTATTTTAGTTAAAAACAAGATAATCTGGTGAGAAGCTAATTAGCCCATAAATGTAAATAAATCCATGTATTTTGTTTCAGAAACCAAAGTGACTGATCCTCTACAATCACTTACCTAAGTTAAACTGAGGTTACACACAGTGATGCCTGACAGTCTGCAAAAAGTTAACCACAAACTGAACTACCTCAAATGTGAAAAACTTCTATATGTATCACTGGCCCTGAGTGCTACAGTTTTTAATCACAGAAAATGTACATTAGGTTTTTCATACAGACTTCATATTTTGAAATACCAGTTAGGATGGGGAGACAAGGAATAACCAGTGGGCTTACGATCACAGAAGTGAGGCAAAGCCAGCTGTTAAAGTGAATGAAATTTGTTTTAAGAACACTTACTAAAGCCACTGGTATAGAAGTGCTTATATCAAGATATTTAGCTTCCCTTACAATGCTGGAAAAAGCTGTACCCATCCAAAGCAATCTGTTATCCACAAAAGATTTGCACTTTGAGGGAGATCTTTCATCCTCACCAAAATAGTACAAGACACAAAACAAGGTCTCCCATAACTATCCTAGGGAAAGCTGGCATGATTTAGCAGGATTACCAGCCCAAAGCTTCTGTAGAACAGCCTCCATGGATTCATGTCCTTACATGGGAGCATTTGCTTCAAAATGACCTTAACATATTTTCTCTCCCAATGCAACTGCAAAGGAAGGATTTTCAGTGTGCTACAGGAAGTTAATTTAGATAGGAGGGAAAGGTAAGCCTCAATCATTCAAAATACTGTCACTGGGAAACTCCTGACCAAGAACAAATATTCTAATCAGGAAACTCCTTCAGGAAATACTTGCAAAGCAAAGGTGAGCAGAATTAATCATAGCTATGGGAAGTAAAATAACCCTTAGAAGGTTCATCTGATGATGACAGGAAGATTAGTTCATACTACACAAATCTGATGACCAAGCAATACAAATTCTTACAGAAAAGGCAGACTTGAGTCTTTTAAAGCAGCAGCCATAACTAAGTATCAACCTTAGAATGGTTTAAAGAATATTAATGAGAAAAAACAAGCTGAGGTGACACACTGAGTCAGCAGTTGTCCTCCATTATTGTTGCCTAGAACAAAGGAGACAAAAATTATTTAAAATGTACTTATCAGCTATAAAAGCAACTTTGAGAATTATGGAGAATGGGACATTTCAACTATCTCACACTAACTTAGCACTGCTTAAATAAACTGTCCCAACCCGATGTTTCTACAGTAGCTGGGGTTGATGATGGACGAGAAAGAGTCGATCAGAGTCCCACAGCACAGTTCCAAAATAACTTGTGTATGATGTTCCCATGTGCTGAGCAGTCTGACCTCACAAAATCAGGAACAGGTGCAAATGCTCATCAGCTGCAAATGTCAAGCCCCCCATTACTATTTTGATCAAAATGATCTTTTTCTTACCATGGATAGAGAAGATAATTAAAGGTTATACACATTTCAAGAATACATTCGTATTATTCATTAAACAAAAAATCTGATTTTATGCCCACCTGTGGTCACCTGCTAAAGGACACAATTTTTCATAGTATATAATATGCTTTTAGAGTGAATAATACTTTTCTTATTCCCAAGAAGTAATCCAAACTTTATGTGGAATTCTCACCTGTATTTTCTTTTTCATTTAAAGGGTTCCAAAGCTATAAAAAATTATTTTTTTCCTTCAGACTTTAAAATGAAGATGGTTATAGTTTGCTTGCCATGGCTAATGTCAAGAAGTTTTTTTCCTACTTTTTCCCTCAAAATCTTATCATCATCTACTAAGATATTGACAGTGGACAAAATAGTAAGAGAAATCTATTGATTCCTTTTGCTTTTCAAAATAAATTTACTCAGTAGGTAAGTAACCACACTTGTTAAAATATTTAGATGTACCTTTTGCTGGAAATCGTTAAGATTTCCCTTAAGACACACAGAACACATAAATCTCAGAATAGAGCTGATACTTGAAACTAATACTTGAGTTCGCTTGAAGAGGAAGTAATTATTTATTTACTTTCAATAGAAGACCTATGTTCACCCTAGCACCATCCTATGTTTGGTCCCTACCAAATGTGCTGGTTTCTTTAAAAACAGTATAATTCTTTATTTACCTAAAAAGTGCTTCAAAAGGATCTTATATTCATACATAGCTAATACATGAGATGGTGAACAGTCCAGCCAGCTACATTATCCCTAGAATGCTCTAACATTCTAAAGGCCAGTAACTTAAAATAGACCTTGAAGTATATTCATAGTCATGACTTCATGATGATAAAATTATCAAGTGAAGGATTTTGCTTATGTTGTTCTGGTAAGAACTGTCCAGTCTAGCAGGAGATGATTACAGCATCTCACTGCACTTGGATGACCTGGACTTGTCACAATGTTAACAGGGATGTTCTGAAGCATCGTCTGTTACATTCTCATCACCTTCCACGTCTTGCACAAAATTCAGTATTAAGCTGCAACAATCCTCACCCTCTTCCTCACAGATACCAAGAAGTGCTTTCAGAACAGACTTTAACTTTGGACTGTGAAACAATAAAGAAAAATGAAGCCCAGTTTGACTACAATAAGGGAACGCATACGGTAACTGCGGGCTCTCTAGTGAAACATGGAGAGTGTAATGTAGGCATTATGAGAAACTGAGCCACACACAACTGCAATTAGTGTTCTTGAAAATTCCAAATTCATTGACAAGAGGGATTAGAGAGCTGATTCAATAGCTGTATTAAAATTCTTCATGGACTGAAATTTGCAGGATGGCTGAAAACATATTACTGTTAATTTGTTAAAAACTACACCAGATGTATCAGCACTGACGTGGTCCTACTAAAATCAGTAATCAGTCTTCCAGAAATATTGCCAAAAACATAGCTCTCCTTTAAATCTACAAAGGACATCATTGCCAGGGGAAAGCATAATTTGTTTCTTAAAAGTACAATCAAGTTAACTGACTGTGTGAGCTTTGCAGAACTCAAACACCAACCGAAGTTGCAGCAGTGAGAAATGAACACACGAAGCCAGTAATTTAACTTGTTCAATCATTTTTTTAAAGCCACAAGATCTTTCTCTTGAACTAAAAATCACTGCAAGCCTGATTAAGGGATAAGCACAAACAATTTTTCTATGAAAATCACTTGGAACTAGGAAACCTCATTCATTCATTAGCAAAGATAAGTGGAGAACAAAGACATTTGATACTTGTTTTGTAATCAGATGTACAACAGGATATTAATCCATTTTTATTACATTACTAGCTGTTGTAAAATGCATTTCAGAGATGCTGCACTTGAAATACTTCATGTTCTGTGCCTCATTTCTCATACTTTGTATGAAATAAAAAACTTCAAAATACTTTTTCCTCTGGATTTCCAACTGGAAGTATACATTGCCTGGAATTCAAAGGAAGCATGTGGTGGTTTGAACAAATTATACTTCCCCCCTCCAAATTAGGAGATGAAGTCATTTATTAGGAACGCAAGTGTACTCTTCTTATAGAAAGCTGGAACAGCAACACTGGCATCTTTCCAACCACACCTCTTCCATGGAAGTCATGTCAAATAAGGAAATACACTCCCATCACACAACACACACTTTGAAAAACGTGACAGGCAATATATGTGGCTTTATAATTTCTGTTCCCCAGTCAGGACTCAGGCAAACTGAGCTCCAATTTAGTCTTAAAGCAGTAAAACACCTATGTTCTAAGTAGGGCATTTGAATTCTGAACCACTGAATCACATTTTAAGAAGAATGTCGAGTTCTGTGAAATGATTGGCCGCAAGTGGTAATGAGATCTTTTTGTATAATACAGCACAATTAAGTGCTTTCAAGCAGCATGAGATTCAACTTTGAAGTGACTCAACCCAAAAGGAGAAAATTTCACCATCTGGAAAAGAATTTCTGCAGAGAAGTCAATTCGTGAAACAGACAATAAGGAGACAAAAAAGCAAAGAGGTCATTGATTTAGAATTGTTCCTTTAATCCCAATTCCAAACTAATGTTTCAGGAGTAGCTGTGGCCCTTTTCTGTCTTGCTCACTCTGAGGGAAATGAGGCGGTGCACAACACCTCGGCCATTTTCACAATCCAGCATGAAAACAATCATAACCAAATTAAGGGAGGAAACATGCACGACTGACAGATGAGTTGCATAAATACCGAGTATGCAAAACATGATTTAAACTAACTTGATTTGTAAAGGAAGGCAAAGTATTAACACATTCCCAGTGTACTTGCAGAAACTGCCATGGAAATCTTGCTTACAACGTACCCAGAATACACATCTAAGGTATTACTTGTTTCTCTTGGAGTAAATTTTTCCAGAAGCCTCATCCTGGAGTTGCATGTTCAGGAACCTATCACAATAAGCTTTTCATTGCTTATACAAGTTACAGTAGTTTTTGCAGATAGAAATCACAAAGCAAAAATTGCTCGTTAACGACTGCTGATCTTACCTGGGACTTTGTCAACGGATGCAAAGACAGAGCGCTGCACTGTGGGGTCACTGCTCCCACGCCGAGACTGGTCATAAAATCTAAAGGGGAGGTGTTGGGCTGTAGCTGCAGAGCTGTGTCCAAAACCCATAACTTCAGTTGAAGGCTGAACAGGAATATCCAGGAGAGCTACGTTTAATCACAATTGATAAGCTTTGTTACTCAAATACATAAAAGGAAGAGGAGGTGACAATAGAATTGATAGTTTGCTCAGGATCTTAAGACTAAAGCAGATTTTTAACATAATTTGCCTACATTTGCTTCTTAATTATGGTTACAACTGCATTGGAAAACAAAAGACAACACCTCTGGCAACCTTTTCTACCACTGCTGTCCACACCACAATCACACTAAGGAAACCTCAGTATACAGTGGAGGATTAAAAAAATACTATTACCGGAAGCTCCTTGCACTAAGCAAACCAAAGGAGTTATTAAAAATAAAGAAACCCTTTGTTTTTCCCTGTACAGATAACTTAATTCATTAGTTACAACTGAACACTGCAGAAAGCCATTTAAAGAGACAATCTGCTTTACACTGGAAAGTGCCTTTGCGTTACCACTCAACCTAAGATTTTTAATATCAAGTAGATCTGTATTACCCTCAAACTTGCTTTAATTGTTTTTATATGAAGCAAGCCACAAAAGTATGACATATCCACTTTGTAAACTCAAAGTTAAAACTCTTTATTGGCTTCCTACAGATCCATACTTAAATAATCTTAAACCATCTATAATCAGAATTCTTTGGCCAACTCAGTAATTTCAATACCAGCTATGACTTTGTTTTTTACAGCTCTGATTAATTCGTTATTGCTCTTGGCCAATCCAAGCAACCTAAATGACTGGTGTCCTTTTGATTTGCACACGTATTTTCCTACCTATACTTCACTTCCCTTTTCTATACTCACCAGTTCACTCAGTTTACTGGTAAGCATCAAATTATTCTTCACTCACTTAATATTCAAGTAATATTTGAATCATTATTTGCTATTACCTCAAATTAACTCTTTCCTTCTTCTCTTCACATGCATTTCCTCCCAACACAGAAATCCAGCTGCTGACTGGAGCAAACATCTTGTATTGCTCACCACCCAAGCATTAAACATTAGCATGAAGACCCTCAGGACACTGGGACTCAGGACTCAGGCACACTGGGCTCCAAATCCAGTCCTAGGGCAGCAGAACATCTGCTTTCTATTTGGAATTCTGAATCACTGAACCACATTTGAAGAGAAACTCTGAGTTCTGTGCAATAGTTGGCAGAAAGTAGTAACAGGACAGTATTCCTTCTTTTTTATCCTTTCCTTGAAGTGTCTATCATTACATATGAAACCAAATCTATTCCTTGGAAACTCATCCCAGCTTTTTGCGGCCTACCACTTCTTACCGTACCTCACCCTTACACTCCAGAGTGACTTGCAATGACATACAAGTCTTGTTTCCCAGAATCATTTCAGACCAACCATTCACCTGCTATTCTCTGCATTTTCATACGCCGAGCCTGGATACGGCCTTTGGCAAGACGTTGTTTGGCAATAATGCAGCGAATGTGATCCGAAAAAATAAATGTAGCTTGCAGGATAGGGAAGGGCTTAGAATGAGGGCTTGAGGCAGGCTTGTGAATGATGATGTTCAGAGCTCTACTGTCATCCTCTACTCCTGTCACCTGCATATCCTAGAGAGAAACAGAAGGCAAGTAGCTAAAGAAAACTTTTTTAAACTACAGATTAAACATCAACATTAAAAGAAAATCCTATGGATGTTCCCTTAGAGCGCTTACAAAGGCTGTTACCATGTTAAAAGCTCAAGAAAATAAAACCAAAACAGACTCTGCAAGTTGCACAACTTGGATTTACTTCTTCAGGAATTGATATTCATAGAGATTGAGTCAGTTTAAAATTCAATTAAATTATTTGAGCAGAGCACATTTTCAGGAATTACAAACAGTTATGGTTAAGGCAATAAAGAGACACAAATGAGAGAAACTGCCTAAAACTTTTGAAATCAATTAGATAGGCACAGATCATTTTGGAGTTACAACCTGTCACCTTCCCTACTTGTGTAGGAAGATCCAAACTCTAGGAGAATTCATTACTGTGCTACTTGAGCAAAGTGCTTGGAACTCAGTCCTAACTGGATATAACTTCAGTGTTCAAGTGAACACAGCCCATGTGTATCAGGGAAGCCACCTCATCTGCAATGGTGTCTCTAGTTATGTAAACTTCAGAAAATCAGAAATGAAACAAGTCAGCATGGTACAGAGCTTAAATATATATGTTAATATTGGTATTAGTATTTAACCAACATAAAATGTAGAAAACACAGCCACCTAGACTACAACTTCTCTTACCTGCAAAAGACCTGCAAACTTAACTACTCCCCATCCAAGTCTGGCAATATCTGGTTCAACCAAACTCATCTGGTAAATATCCACAGCCAGGAATCTTTGAACTTGACCCCCATCCTTTGTTATGACTGTACAAGCAATCAGATCACTGTTATCTAGAGGAAGGAAGGAAAGAAGGGAGAAAGGAAGGGAAAAATTACATAACCACTGAAGTTGAGGATTCTGGGCTTTGGGTATTTTACATAACAGAAAATGTTAATATATAAAAATGTAATAATCTTGACAACATACAGCTAAAGCTTTTGTTCACTTTTTTAGCAGATACTTTAATTTCCCTATCATAGTTACACAGAAAGGGCAAGATAGATTTTAACAACAGCGGTTCAAACATATTACAGGTTACAATAAGATGGGTACTATACGCACCTTGCTTTCTCTTACCACCTCATTCATTACCTTTCATCCCTTCATCTCAGGGGTGAAACTGCAACAGTGTTGATTTCTTACACTAAGCAGAAATCTCAAAAGATCTTATTAACAACCACAGACAAACCCTACACTACTACAGGCAATTACTTCTACCTCATTACAAACTTTGGCTCCTGACTCAAGTTACTTTCTACAGCTCTGAAACCTGACTGTTCTATTGGATGCCCTTCAACTTCAAGATTATTTAGCCTCTCCAGGTAAATTGTGGCAGCTTTTTGACAATGTTTGTTAAATAAGATGACAGTTTTTCCTTTATCCATGCATTTTACTCACTTACATTAAATGAACATACTCTCTCATTTCCAGGACTCCTCCAAGAAGTCCCAAAATACATCCTTCTACATTTCCTCACTGCTCCTGTTCCAGTTCAAACCCATCATTCATGAGAAGGGATTAAATCACCCTCTTTACATCAACTGAAATCTACCAAGCAGCCCTTAAACTGGCAGTGCCAAGTCCTAGAAGACCTTAGCTAAACTTCACTAGAGTTGCTTTCTCCTTTCCATCTAATTGATACTTTCATTCATATACCAGATACACACAAGCCTTTTTCCTCTCTCTCATCTAGTATAACTTAAAGGAAGTAAAATATTCTTAAGGCTATATAAACAGTAGAACTTATTTACTCATCCAAACATCTAAACAGGTATTTAACACCTTATTTCATACTAGAAACATTTGCAGGATAGATGTAAGCTACAAGTAGAAGCGTGCAGTTCTTCACAGTGGCAGGTCATACAACTACAGACAACAGCCATAAATTATGGCTGGGAGTTGGAATAAATTCTTTTGTGCATAATAAAGCACAGCAGGTTACCCAGAGAGGTTGTAGAACTTACATTACCAAAAGTTTTCAACTTTCCAAAAATGAAAACCAACACTCTTCCCAAACCCAATCTCCTCTTCTCCCCCAAACCCCTTCCAACACAAGCAAGAGGACCCTTCCAACAAACACTTCTGTGACTCTACCAATTACCCTTTACCAGCAGGATCCATTCAAAATTGATTGGGTGGTAGGAAATAAAGGCACAAAATACAGAACCCTAATACAATTAAGAGGACAATTAATGCTAACCAGTGTGAATTTACTGTGAGCTTTTAAAATTTGAGAAAACAAGCTCAATCAATAAATGCAATACATACAGGACATGATTCAGTTACATGAGGATTGATTGCCATTACCTTCTCATAGCCCTAGAAGGCTCAAGAAATCCATACAAGATTGGCAAACATTACTGTAAGAACCTGTGGAAGATTTATTCCTGTTTAGAGAAGGAGCTGAGACACCAGGCAGAACTGGGTATTCTTAACTTGATACATTTTATTTATTACCTCTTTTATTCTTTAACCCAATCAATCTAGTAACGTATTTATTTCAGTTGACTCAAATTCCTGGATCAGTACTATTCTTCTCAAGACCTGAACTACTTGGATTTGGACCCTTTCAAATACAAAATGTCAGGCTGCTGAATTTTGTGGATAATCTATTGGGAGCTTCTCAAACAGGCCACAAAACCAAATAGAGTTGTGGATTTCTCAAATACTAGCTTTTGATTAGTGTTTATCTTTTTAGTGCAATAGCAAGCAGGTTTAAATACTTGGAATTACTGCTGTACAAATTCAACTGTCCAACTACAAAAATGCAGTACTTCAAGAACTCAAAGGGCAGAAGCTGCTTTCCAGAACAGAAAGATTTCATTTTAGACCTGATAAAACCTTGAAGTAAAGCATTACTGTAGAGGTTTTTCAAAGAACAGAAAGGAAGAAAGGAAAATTATTCATTTATTAGGCCACTGTTACAGGAATCCTTTGAGTTTATACAGATGAATGTAGTCCATTTACATGACTGTTTCTAGTTCACAGCTGCTGAAGGGT
This sequence comes from Atrichornis clamosus, assembly GCA_013400975.1. Lineage (NCBI taxonomy): Eukaryota > Metazoa > Chordata > Aves > Passeriformes > Menuridae > Atrichornis > Atrichornis clamosus. Next base: position 39,288 of record WBMZ01009448.1, on the reverse strand, counting down.
CATAAACTACATCATCCTTGATGGCAAAAACAGAAGAGAAGGTGTGGTTAAGCACATTTCCAGTGAACTGATCTGAGAACACTTACAGCTATGCTATGAAACAGATACCGATACCCAGCCACATTCAGATGAAAATATCAAGCCCAGTAAACTTCAGTACTATTCAAATTTGGTCTGGGGATTACAGTGAACCACAGGCTAAATGGCTTCCTGATGTGACACTGCTGCAAAGAACTGTGGTGTCCTTTGAGATTAACAGCAATAACTAATTTTTCCACGTGCAAAATGAAGCTCATAACCAGTTGGGACACTACACTGCCATGACATGCATCCAAGATTTCTCTGGACTTTCCAGTTTTAGGAAATACAGCCAAGGAAGGAGAGTTCAAAGACCTCAGCTGCCCACAGTGCTGAAGATTTAATTAGGTGAAAATAGTTGCCTGTGTTCATGTAATATTTGCCTGAAAACACAGTATTATAAGTCTTTACAAACAAAGCAGCTACTTGAGGAGATGGTCTAAATGTACCTGATCTGCCTCAGGGCTTGATCTTTAATGATTTTATAATTTACAGTCATCACACTTCCAGAAATCATCTGCAGACATTAAAAGCTTTTCCAGAAAACTTTTAGATCTTTGTATGCACAGCTGGCAGCCTGAGATAAGCATTAGGCTGGAGATAGTTAATGCACCACCTCCCACTTCACATGAAGAACTCTTCCCAACAGCATGCAGCCCACCTGGGATGATATTCTGCTTTACTAACTAAGAATATAAGCAATCACAAATCCACCTTGTTCCCACAAAGTACATTTAGTTGAAATTACAGGATGTCTCTCTGGTCATACACCTGCACTACACTTTGGTTTACTCTCTTTGCCAAAAGTATGACAAGCTGTCCTGAGCAACTTTTTCTAGATGGCTCTGTTTTGAGCAGGGGGATTAGATCAGATGGTCTCCCGAGGTTCCTTCCAACCTCAGTTATTCCATCATAAACTTCCTAAATCTTATTTTTAAAATGTTGATTGTGATGGCCTTTTTAAAGCCTGTCTATTTGGCAGAGACAGACTGAGCAAGCAGACCTAAATATAATGTTACTTTTTAAAGTTTCAGTAAAGAAATAACAGCTTTAAATGTATCATCATTTACCTCTTGGCCATGGCATTTAAATGCCACTAAGAGAATTCTGTTACCAGCCTGAAACCAAGCACTGTTCATTTGAGCTGCTAAGTAAGGCTAAAAAGACACTACAGCCTCACAGTCAGTCTAAGGCAGAAAGTTATCACATAATACGCAACTCCTTCAAAACTGCAGTAGAAAATCACTGAAAAGTAACAGTAGGTGTAATTCTGGTGACAGTATATCCAGCAATACAGAAGGAACCTTCTGGGGAATTACCCAACTCTCAAAACACACACTCACACATAGTGCAGACAACCTTGCAACTACATCTAAAGGTTTACACTCAAACGTACGTCAAAATAAAATGTTTCTTTACAAGGAACTTTAATCTCTCATCAAGCTTCCATAAAACACCATCATTGCATTCAGGCAAAAGGAAAAAGGATGCCATTTTGATACAGTTCTGAAGGATTTTTCAACAAAGCAGTAGCTGAAACCATTACTGAATCATGTTAAACTTCACTCCCTCTTGACACTATTTGTATACAAACAAGCACAACCACTGAAGGCATCTTAACATTCAGAAGAATTTAAAAAGCATTGTACTAACAGAGATTGAGGAAAATTTGTTATATTGACAATATCTCTGAAGTAATAATTAAGATAGGCACCCAAATGTAATTTTTTGGGTCACACTTTGCCCACTGCAGTGTCTCGTCCTGAGGAACGGCACCTATGAAATGATGTGTACCCTGTATGCTTTATGCCAAAATGCTGATACTCTCCTCTCTCGTTTGGGCAATAAAAGACTCAAACTGGAAAATACATTTTTATGCTACACCACACACTAGAACTTCAGCACTGCACTACTTCAGGTAGTTTAAGTACAAAGAGCAGTAATAAGCAGTTTAGGAAAAAAAAAAGCCACTAATTTTTCCATGTCAGACAATTTAGGAAGTCGAGGGACTACTTACTCAAATCAAGAACATCATCTGCCTTTATCAGATCTCCTTCCCTTGTGAGTGGTAACTGAGTTTCGGGCTCACCTCGCAAATGCAGTGACAGCGAACGGAGCATAAAGAAAACTCTGATTGCCTTGAGAAATTCAAGAAAAGAATATTAAAGTATTTTTATACCAAATATTGCATATTTTAACTGAATCTTACAAACATATACTGGCTTTTACAACCTCAAGTTTGCTGTCCTACAGTAAATCTACATTTTAAATTGAAAAAGTAGGATGTAATTTCCAACTTAGTTAAAAGAAGATATATGAAAGAAGCAGAAACATGCTATTTATTTTCCATGAAATAGAAGCAGCAGAGTTTTTGTCCCACTAGCACACTTACACAGATTGTGACTGACAGAGAAATAATTACAGGAGCAGTTTAAGCAAAAACAGCAATCTTGGAATTTTTTTCTTTAATCATTATTTTGAGACTGTATTTGCAATACCTGTATGCTACAGACAACTACACAACCAACCTTCAGAGACCCTCACATTTTGAACATAAAACAGTAATAAGTCTTCTGGCCAAGTCTAGCTAAGATGTCTACAGGTTAAGAGAGAAACAGTGGGGGACTCTTGCATTTTAATTTGCTGTGTTCATCAAACTAGCCACGTGCTTCTTGGAGCACCTAAGTTATATTCTCAGAAGGTCTTCATGAGGGCAAAGCATTCTGAAAGCTGCACCAGTACCAAGAAACTTTCAATAGCTGCTTTGTGAAATGAATATGCTAGTTTTGATTTAGACATTCATGACATATGGTATGCAAAGACCAAAAGTGTCAATCATTTAATTAGCCACATTTTGAAAGGCACCATTTATAATCCCCTTTGCCTACAAGAACTGCATTTTCAGTACAGCAAATGAAAAATCATTTTTTATTACTTCCGGTGTTTTGCTTTTTAAGAGTTTCCAACACAGTAATTCTCTGGCATACTGTAAATTAACTGCTGCCTTACAGTAAAAGCATTGAATTCATGAACAGCTGCAGTGCCCAGAAACTCAGAGATTGCAGGAAGTATTAGGAAAAACAAATCTAAAGTGCTCGAAGGGAAAACCCTCCACCCCTCTATTTTTAAAATCAACAGAAGGGTGGCTCCTGTGAACCAGAAATGTGAGTACTTGGCCAGCTCTCTACTGGCAGTGCTTTCAGAAACTCCTAGCAGAACAGGGATGAAGGGAGGGAAGCCATGTATCTGGCTCTTCCATGAAATGACACCAAAGCAATGAATTTGGTGTGCTGTTGAAATCTGATTGGGCAATATGATCATATGGAAAAAGGAATGTCAAGGGTATCTAACAAAAATATGATATTAACACCACCTAATTTGTAAGAGCAGAGTCACTTTATAAAGGGAGATGATCTCTCCCATTTAGGCAGATTGCATTCTAATGTATTGTGGATTTACTGAAATTATATAGGATTACTGTAAAGCAAATTTACTACTGCATGCTTCAAGAAGAATTCACAGTATTTGGTTTAAAACTTGCCAAATTCAATCAATAGGAAAATCTTGGCATTTTTGGTAATGCAAAAGTCAAATACAAAGAGGGGTTTTTTTTTGTTTTTTGTTTGGGTTTTTTAATATTTTGGAGGGCAATCATCACTAAGCCTGCTTTCACTTATCTTCCCCCTCAAACCTCTTCCTCCTAGACTACAGTAATTTTTATCACATACATTTCCTATAAAACTAATGGGACTCATCTTCAAGCATGTAACCACATTTAATACAGAACAAAGTACAGGAGTAGGAAATAAAATTAGACCTTTAGCCTTTGCAAGAAAAAAACCCCCAAACAACAAGAACATCAGATGAAAAGGGAACTACACTGTGCTTCCTACAACACTGACAGCCCTCAGTTTGTTAGCAATATCAATTTGTTACACTTTTCTATAACATTTTATCAGATCTCAGCAAAACAACAGAAAAGTTCAGTGGCCTAGAATTTTTTCAGTTGACTTTTGTTTTCTTGGTTAAGTTGGAACAAATACGGATTTCATCCTACATCAAAGAACTACGCATTATGATGCTGAGTTCCTCATTTATATAAACGTACCACGTGCTAAAAAAATTGCAATTTGCAGGGAAACCTACCACTGTCTTATTACATTCCCATGAAAAACTGTTCTTAGTACTTGAAAAATATCTCAAAAAAGTCTTGGCTTGCTATGTAGTCCAAGGGGCAGAGTTCAAGACTCATCCTGTCCATTATTTCCCACATTAAGAACTGAAATAAATTTGCATTATTGCAGGTGACTGGTAAGCAAAGACATCTCTAGGACTATAGAGAACAGAAGGAAGAGATGCAACCAACAAGCACAATTCAAAGGAACACATGATTTGGGCAGAAGTCTTCATCAAGCAGTCCTAGCCGATCTCAGAGAGCAGCCTAACAACTTCTGGTCAGTGCACTATTTTAAGACAGAGCGGTTAGAGTTTTGGAGATGTGCCTTTGATAACAACAGAAGTATCTGATTTTTGAGAGTTCCTCCTAAAGTTGTTAAGAGAAGAGGTGCCACTTAGAGGGACTTTCTATAGCAAAGAAGAGGTAAGATCCTAACAGTTAAGAACTCACAATATAATCAAAGTAAGGGATGACTTCGCTTGCCAGTGAAATAAAACTTTGAGAACAGTTTTGGAATCATGCCACAGGATGCTCAGAATCCAATCCCTTTCCATTTGAAATTGTCAGAAAAACCCCAGCAGGTTAAGTGTGGCGGCAGCAATGTCACAAGATGTACCTGAAGTTCAGCACACTGTCATGGCAATTCAGATGAAGTGAGGCAGCTTAGCTGAAAGAAAGCAGCACAGGAATTGAGGAGATTCTAAAATTTGAATGCAATGTGGCTGGGGAAGGAGGACCAGCAAGAAAGAATTCTGGAAGTTCTTACTGATGATAGAGACCCTTTCAGCTCACAGAATCTACAGAAATATTTATATTGTTTTTTTAATTTCCACCAATAGAAGTTAAGCTATTCCTTATTTAGCACATGAAAACCATGGAACAGTCATTTCCCACTAATGCGCATTTCTAAGTATCCTTCTGTTAAATGCCTCGGAGAGAATTCCAGGAAGCACTTTTGCTTTCTAAGAATACTACTTTTCAAAATAATTCACTGTATTTTATCAAACAACTTGCTGTGATAACAAAAGCTGTGTGGCCTATAATAAGTAATGAAAACAAACCTTTTCACAAGATTCCTGGAAATATGTATTTTCTTCCAAAGTACTTGAATACATACAATTATATAAATGTAAAGAAACTCAAAGAACAGCACTTTCCAAATAATGATGTGCAGTAACATATCTCTTAGACTTACTGATACTGCAAGGCTTCCAGGACACTGTCAGATAAGGGCCAAGAACTGATTAACCCAAGAATGGTAATAAGGATGTTGTCATTCAGGTCAGTATCAGCTCTACAGATTGTGTCAGTCATAAAAATAGGTATTTTGCCGGTTTTCTCCTCATTCTCAAGATCTCTATCAAGAATTACTGTGGCAAAATGAACTCTGGAGTAAAACTGAATTCTCTGCTATGTCTAGAAACATGAGGAATATGAAGCCAGTCAGCCTTCCATGGAGATTCTTACTATAGGAATGTAATTGAGAGACAGACCGAGATAGCAGATCATGAAAGAAGCCGACAATATATTAATGAGTGCCATCAATATGCCTTTGTCTGTAGATGTCTACATGGTCTGAAAAATTAAAGCCCCAGTCTGAGTAGACACAAAAAATCAGAGAAAATATTTCTACACAAGGGAGTAATTATTATATACTCTACACAGGTCTGTCTTTATCAAGCTTTTATGATTTTATGGATGAAGCTTCCAATCAAGCATTTTTCGAAGAAAAATATTTGCATTCCTAGAATTGCTCGAAGACTTTGGCATCACTTTGTCACAAACAAATGTAAGAAAAATAGTCTTACTCACTCTTCGTGTTCTTTCCACATCTCCACAAGGCAATCTTTTCACAAAATCAATCCCAGTCAGTGGTGTCCCCGTTGGAGGTAACAAGATCGAGGCATCCATCATCAAGTATTCTACATTCATAGGTTTAATCTATAAAAATATTTTAACAGTAATTACTATACAGAACAATAAGCATTTGCCTCTTTAGTTTGAAATACAACTCGTTGCATATTCTAGAATTCTGAGAATTTTTAATACCATGTCTTATTATAAGCTCCTTACATGCAATCTCTAATTTATATTTGCTCATTGATCCCTGACACACTGTTGAAGTTTCCATACTGATAAAACACAGGAAAAACTCCAGAAGATTACAGAAAAATAGCTATTTCCAAAATACTAAAAATCAAATTCTGACAGATTTGATTTTAAGTTTTGACTTAACTTTGTGATTACTTCAACCACAAGGAAGTTTCTCGTAACTTTTTCTCTCCAAAAAGAACTTTCTCAAAACTGAGACCTTGCTGGGCTTCAGACAGATACAGGAAGATTTTCATATGGTTTAGGGAAAAAAAAAAGTTTACAGTGTCCCATTTAGTAGCCTAAACTAATTTTTGTATACTCAATTTCAGAAAGTAATGGAGGTTTATTAAAGAGCTGTGAAATTTCACATAAATAATTTATATAAGTATAGACAACTCCCCAGAGACAAAACTGCCACCCACATTTTGTCATCCTGCTCCCAGCAATAAAGACCCCAGCATTCGCAGCAGCTACCAGCACTTTTTCTTGCTCCTGTGCTGTATCTGGGTTTAAGGATTTGGCAGGGCAGAAGGGGTGTCACTTACTGTCATACTCCGGTATTCGTCTTCAAACATATCCAGAAAGATTTCTTCTCCCTTCAAAAGAAAGAATATGGACATCCCATGAATCCTTGCAGCTATGGAGCTGTGTTTGGTTATGTTCAGGGTGTCTGTGAGGGAAGGCTGCACGCAGCCTGTTCCAGCACCCTCCACCAGCTGCAGGACACTGCTGAGCCCTTCAGCAACACCGGTGGCACCTCTGGGGAAACACGTTTAGGAAAGGGGGAGAGATTCCTCTGCAGCCCCTGGAGGGCCATGGTGGAGCAGGGACCCACACTGCAGCAGGCGGATGTGCTCTGAAGCAGCTCCAGTCTGCAAGGCCCACACTGAAGCAATCAATTATTTTCCTGAAGGATGCAGCCCACGGAGGAGTGGACCCACACTGGAGCAGGGCAAAGTGTGAAGAGGAAGAAGCAGAGATGAACTGTTAGACTGACACCGAACTCTGACTTCCCATCAACCCTGTACCACTCACAGGTGAAGAAGGTTGAAGAGTCAAGCACAAAGCTGAGCCTGGGAAAAGGGAAAGGTGGGGGGCCAGCAGTGTTTTCATTTGTATTTGTTCTTCACTACGTAAATTTGGGTCTTTTGGCAATAAATTCATTTTTGCCAAGCTGAGTCTGTTTTGGCCATGACTGTAATTGGTAAGTGACCTCCTTGTTCTTCATCTTGACAAGATATTCTATTTTCCCTCCATCCTGTTGAGGAAGGGCAGTGAGAGAGCAGCTGAGTGGACCTCTAGCAGCCAGCCAAGGTCAACCCACCACAAGTTACTTATTTTTTGTAAGCCACATTGAGCAAACATCCTTCAAGAGAATTCTAACAAAAACAGGAAGATGTTTCAGACACTTGAAATCTGTCACGAATTTACTGCTCCTTATATAGAAGTTAATGCCTAGGGCTAAACATTTTATTTCTTTAATTGTTTATGACACACACAAAAGCTGCAAAGGTTTCCACTAAGAAAAAAAGATTACATAAAACTTTATATCATCATTTCAGATATGACACAAACAAAAAGTAATGGCAAAACTAAACACATTCCATATTAGTGTCAATGATAAAATCCCTGAAATCACATTCTAATAGTGTGACTCAGTTCCATAAAATACACCACAGATGCACCAAAAGGACATGACTGATAACTTGACCTCCAACACAAACCATGGGAGTCTTCCAACAGCCCTTTTGTGATGTATGTCAGTGTGATATGGGAAAAGGGAAGGACAGAGAGAAATCCTCCAACAAAACAAATTGTTTCTCCACAGATTTGCAGTTCCCATCTTAAAAATGCTGCTTTGGGCACTACATGAAGACTGGGTTGCAGACACTCCACTTTATGTAAAGGATTTTTTTCTTACAGAACTTTGCTTATATACCTTATAGAAACGGCGAAGGAGATGAACACTTTCTTCCCTTGCACCCTAGAAAAGAGAAAAGGCATTTCAGGGAATACATACACCACTTACTTATTAGTCACATTAAAAAACCGACCCAAAAATTCAAAGAGAAGAGACTGTCTATTAATATCCCTACACTGATGACCTTCATCCCAGAATTTGATAGAATACAGTTCTTGCACCTATGAAAATACAGCTTATTAGTTTCAAAAGCACTTTTCTTTACATTATTGAGATGAATGACATACAAATTTCAGAGAGAAACTTAAACATAAAACTGCTTGAAAAGTCACAAGTTAAAATAGCAAGGCTGAGAACAGAACAGGTTATTATGTTCACTGCACGGAGACACCAATGCAAAGATCATCTAGAAGGTCAAATTTCACATTTAGGCTTATTGCAACCAAATGAAACAAATGTATTCAACTATAGTACAAGACTCAAAAACCAGTAATGCAGTGACTGGTAATTTGTAAGAAAATACTCACCTCAAGACAAGCAAGATGAACATTTTTAATGATCCTGCCATTTTTAGAAAACACAAGCTGCTTCAGTAATAGGCAGCCAAGTTCTAAAGTTGCCAAACGAATTTTTCCATCTATGAAAAGAAAATTTTAATATAGAAAATAGCAGCAGTTTAATTATAGCTTTTCTCATTATCCAATATTCTTAAATGTTTCTACTCTTTGTTCCTCTGTCATACCCCCTGTCTGACAGGGTTGAGTGCTGATGCTGCCTTACAATGCTGATGGCTATGAGAGAAAAAACTGGAAGAGTCACTTAAAACATAAGAAAATGTAAAGCAGAACTATTCAATAAGAAAGCAAAGATTAATACTGTTGAAAAAGAAGCCCAAGCCAATGTCTTTATCAATCTGCAGCACAGGTTGAGTTACACTAAAATTACGAAAGTATCACAGACATTTGGCATGGATAAAGTTATAAGGTCAAAGGAAGTTTTGTATATACCATACTAATAAGGCATAGCTTCTCCTTACAGAACAAAGGAGATGTTCTACACAGCATTAAGCAAGTTTAATAAAAAATCCCTATTTCCACCCTTCCCCAGCACTTCCCTCCCCAGACATGTCATAAATAAATGCATTTCTTCATCTTGCACTCTTTCCTGCTGCTGTATGTACAAACTCTTCATATATAAACATGCTTTTAATCTCTGTCTGGCACAGTAGCACAAGTTAATACGCTGTAGATCAGTCTTGCAATTCAAACAAACATTAGATTTTTATTCTACAGACAATCAGAAAATTGATAGTGTGTCAGTTTCTGGGAAAAACCAGTACTACCCATTTGAAGTTTTAAGGGGGGGAAGTACAAGAAGAGGTGTGGCTTGAACAAAAATCATATTTTCATGGAATAGGTCATGGAGCATTATAACTCTAATTTCACCAGAAATGCTGAAGAAAAAAACCCTCACTTTCCTGAAAAACTATTCAGAACTGAAGATACAATCTGAGCTTAAAAAAAAGTATGGGAAAATTTGCTACCACCTAGAGGTGATGGACAAAGGACTGCTATGAGCAGAGGATACCATAGTTTTCAAGATTATTTCTCTACTGGAATTATTTTTACAAGCAAAGGTGCCACAGGTCATATTTTCAGGATGAAATTCTACATTAAGCTGAAATCACTCAAAGTCTCAATTTTTGTTTATGCAAAAGTGCAAGAACTAGGAATTAAGAGATCCCTGTGTAGTTCTGAGTATAAAACCAACTATTTAGCAGAAGTCCAGTGTTTCTGGTCCCCCAACAGCCAATGAAAAGCCAATAGTTGTCTTTCACAAACCATATCTATGTACTGCTCATTGAAGAGCAAGCTAAACAGTCACCCTCCCCTCAAAGACAAGAGGCTAAGTAGCTTTTTTCCATCTGCAAAAATTTCTGCTTCAAAGGAAAACAAACCCTGGAAAAGCAATACCTGGTTGTGCAGCATAATTCATTATCCTGATGAGCCTTTCTGCAAGTACATGATTATATGAATTTCTCTCTTCAGAATGTTGAGCTGGAAGTTGAATTCTCTCCAACTTGACTGAATCAAGTCCTTTCATGGGGGTGAAGGAAGAAAGGCAAATTAGAAACCAGGAGTGTGCCCTGAGGCAAGCATTTAATAGATTACAGCAGTTTTCTCGGAACAATTAGCAATAGAAAACTAGACAAGTTAGCTCTGAACTTGTACTACAAGGAAAAAGAGGAACAAGAGAAAGACCAAACACATTCATGAATCCCTGAAAATTCTCAGCCTTAAATGGAGACTAGGTAAAGACACTCAAATCCCAAAGTGGCTGGTGAAATCCAAACTGCTTTGCTGCTTCTGTAATTCACAGATTATTTGTTTGCATCTAAATCACATCAAAGTCAAGCCATGCATCTGGAGAGCATAATGGCTAAAGGGGAAAAGATGAAGGTCTGATTTTAAATTCTGCTTTGGTAGTAAGTAATCTGTTCATATATGTTTAAAAGACATGGGAATTTTATTTTGTAACTAATAACCTCATTTAGTATCCTCCCCAATTCTTACTGACTTGTTACATAAGGAAATGAATCCCACCTTTCTTTAACGTATTGCTCTAAAATATCAAAAAGTTATTTCTCAGAATAGACTGGTTGTTTTAAGACCTCTTCAAACAATACACAATTATGCATTGCTGGGGATCTCCCTGTCCTGTTCTAAAGAATGGCAATAAACAAACCCATAAACCAGGAGATGACTATTGAGGTTTACAGTTTCTTTTAACTCTGCCCCTGCAGTTAACACCACATAATAGCAGTTACCTTTGTTGTGTGACATTGCATATAAAAGACAGAGCACAAAGAGGGCATAGTAATCATCTTCAGGACAGTCCAGTGCATTATAGACCATATCAAGAAAAGGCCTGTGAAAAGGAATAATTGAGAAACAGTTAAAAGAATATCTATAGAAAAACAGGTAACTATCTTATTCTACATGTAGCTAATGGAAGAGGCAAATTTAGAGCAACGAACATTTTCAGGCATTAAAACCAAAAAGTTTCTGTTAGAGAGTACTCAGATTACAGCCATGCTTTGTGTAATTTTATTGTCATTTTACATTATGACAACAATTCTGATATTTAAACAGGATTTGTTACATAATACTTTCTCAAGAATTGATTGTTCAAACATTTACTGGGTTGTTTGTAGCATGTGTTGTATGTATGCAGAAGCATTGTAGAGCTTGTTTTAAGTGTATACATAAGTAACCTCAAGGAGCTGCTATCACTGCTGGTATAAAACAAAGAGACTACCTTTAAACTCGTGCACTGAACAGAGTTGAAAAGTTCTTACTATTACAAGTAAGCATTTGTACCAGAAGTTTGGAGGAAGCTAGGCTGTTCTAAAACAATCGACTTTACTGTTCAACAGTTAAAGGAAAGAAAAATTAACTAGGAGGGAATATTTGAACAAAAAAAAAAGCTTTGGACTGCAGATGAGCTTTGTTTTCCTGAGTTTAAGCATGGGTGACCTACGACAGATATACAGGAAGTTACAAACAGTGCCAAGTTCACCTCTTCTTTACCTGTACCGTGGAGAGACAACAAAAGTCAACGTAATCCAGAAGCCATTTGGACAGATCAGATATGGCTGAGATTCAGCTGATACTAGCACAAGCCTGATGGCAAGGCAATTTAGCTGCTTGTCTTAAGCTGGCTTGCATCCCATCAGTTGCACCAGTTCAGAGCACAAGCAAAAATTAAATATATTTTCACAATTGGCCTAGACAAGCAAAATGTGTCAGGAAAGTGTCAAGAGTCACCAGAAGATGACAGTTTAGAAGCCTGAGTGAAGACAGTTAATTCCTACCTTTAAACAGTGAAAGGAGAAAAATCCTTGCATTATCTAAATTGCATTAAAAAACAAAAAAATTAAAGTAACATCAAAGCAATAGAACCAAACACATTTTCCTGTGTTCAGGCCTAGCAGATAAGAACATGCACTACAAACTCCTTGCTGTGGTTAGCTGGGATCAGAAGGGCTGTCAAGGACCAGAACACAACATACTTCAACACCTACTCCAGACCTGCGGCGCCATCACGGTCACACCAAATGTGTCCCAGGAAAGCCACCGAGCCCAAGTCATAACAAGGGACTTGAACTTGCCGTCAGCTCCAGGCATGTTTCACCAGCATGTTCTCTTTTACTGAAGCAAGGCAGAGACCAGAATAACAGACCACACTGCTCCCCTGCTCAGCTCATGACACGGCAGCACATCTGTGCATTTCTGAGCCTGGATTACAAGCAGCCTGTAGCAGAAATGCCCACCGGTACTGACCCCTCTTTGAAAAAATTCAACACTGCTCTAAGTGCCTAAGCCAGATTTCCCACCTATTGTAGATCTCAAAAGAATGTAACTACTCCAGGAAAAACGACCTAAGCAATTATCAATGCTGAAAATAAGCCAAGAGGACCTTGAGGCTTCCTAAGCATCAAACAAGCCCTACAAGCCTCCTGTCACCCTCAAACAAGGGGCTTTTCACACCACAAGGGGAGTTCAGCTTCAAGGTCTAAAGAAGAAAGAGGACCAAGATATTAAAATACTTAAATGTAACATAACACTATGGTTGTTTTCAGACCAACAACAGCAAGTAAATAGCCTAAAACCCGACCTATAATATAAAAGTAGTATTTAATACAATTTTATTAAAGCCAATGTTTTAGCAGGTCAAAGCTGCTGAGGTATCAGTAGTTGTTCCATTAACACCAATATCATGTGGTATTAAATAACTTCTGCATTTTTCATTGTGTTACCCCACATACTAATTACATAAATGAAATCACATAGCTTGACAAACATTCTTACAGCAGCAGAGGAATCATTCTCATTCTAGACGCTTCTTCACAGCATCTCTCTGCATTTTCAGTCTCAGTCACAATAACCCGAGGCTAAAACAACTTCCAAGAATCCCACTCACCAATGGTCCTCATGTAGATTAAATACACAACAGACCCAGAAAAACTTCAGCTCTAAGAAAACAGCATCAGAAGCCACAACATAGCATGAAGATTTCACATGCTAGAAAAGAGACTTGCTGTGCAGCATATAATAAAATAAACTTAACTTATAACAGGTCTTTAAGCTTAAACTTTCCAGTAGTGAGGCCCATCAAAATAAAACTACACCTAAAATACTTAAGCTTTCTCTTTTGTTTTTCACAGTAGGAAAAGGGCTAAGGAAAATTAAAAACCTGACTTAGCTTTTACAGCTGCAGATTTTTAACTGCCATCTGTGCTGTTTTCCATTTATTTTTCAACAACTATTGGACTATTTAAAAAAAAACCCAACACTTTTATTAGTAAAGGCTATATGGTAAGTATTTTCAAATTTATTTGTGAAGTCTGTAAGCTTTTTCTTCCTTTACAAGTCTTTTACTAACAGCTTGGTAGAAGTAGATCAAATGCCATACAAGTGTTCTTCAAATTCTTTATTCTTCTGAAGTATGTCCACAGTTGAAGATTGCAACACACTAGGAATCCCTGTTGCCACAACCATTAATGGTTGTTCTGGGAATGGAAGTTTCAGTGCAAGCATGGCATAGAGATCACTGCATTTCCCACTACCACATGGCACCTTATCACAAGAATCAGTTATTCCAATCAGTGTGGGACAGAAACCACACACACCTGAGCAAATTCTTGAGAAGTTTAGCTACTGTTTCATATACTACATTTGGCATATAAAATAACATAAAATCTTAAGCAATAGCAACTTATCCACAGATATTCCAAAAAAATCACATATAAACCAAAGGCCAGAACTGCCCTACACAAGGTCTACTCTTATTTTAGAAATATTTTTAGCACTGCACATTCTTTGATGTTGTTTATTTTTGGAAAAACTGAAGGATGCTGAGACCACATCTGCAGATCAAGAGAGTCCTGAACTGCAGGCATTTGCCAAATGTACTGGCAGCTCACATCTAAGTATTTTGCACTTTTCAAGACACAAGCATCCCAGTTGCTTTAGTATTCCATGCAGTCACTGCCAATTTCTTTCTAAAAGCCATTTGGCACACATTTTAGTCAAATTATCAATAATCTAGAACAATGTGTTTTAAAGCCAGTTCAAGTCAAGGTTCAATTTCACTTTTACAATGAAATTAAATGTTATCTTTATTAATGAATGTAATCTAAACTACAAAGCTATAATGGAGACAGAATGAAATTCTGGGAATACCAGAAAGCATTTCCCAAGTTTAAAAATAAATTTTAAATCCTATCAAACATGTGCATTTCCCCAATGGACACATTTGCAATTACTTTTGTGTCAAGCACATTTGGTTTCTTTTCTTTAACATTCTATTAAAAGGAATGCAAAATTCTTCCTGAGAAGGTGTCATATGGGTACTTAACATATCCAAGTTTAAATTTTGAAGTCAGGGTGATTTCTGTTCCCAGAAACATTTATGAACTGTATTTCCAATAGAAATTTTCAATAACCATAAGACATACTAATGGACCCTGGAAACAGTCCAAAGGTTAGAAGGGTTTGTCTGTAACTACTACTACTACTAAAATTCTGCCAAATTCAGTCTGGAACTGAGGAATTTTCCTTGTTTTTTCCCTATAGGTGCTTACAAAATGGACAAATGCAACCATAAATATAATTAAGAAAACTTCTTCTGGCTTAATTTAGACGTTTAGAGAATTTTAGAATGAAAACATTCATATACTGGTTTTGTTAATATTTGGTAATTTAACTCTACCAACTTAATGCATCACAACTGCCATAAAGTAAAGCACAAATTACAAACAGGATCACTTCCAAAAGTGATCAGTAGAGAGGCTACATCTCACTTTTCTGCTGATTCACTTATTTGTGGTCCAGAAGAACCCATGTAATTTTAACTGAAGCAGATTTGAAACATCCTTTAAGAGAAGCAAAAGAGTTAAGGGGAGGGAAAGCAAGGAAGCAATTCAGCAAAATTTATTCCAGTTCCTTTATACCTGTTCCAGTTTGTTATCTCACTCCCAGAAGCAGCTGCACTCTTTTCTTCATCTGTTGTATTCTGTTCTGTCACAGTAGAGATAGACAGCTCTGACAGTTTACATCTCTCCATGATTACCATCTCTATTTCTAAAAAAAACCAAAACACACCACCAAAATTTGATATTTTTAACAAAGTTATCGCAACCTCTTTTGTATTTTGTTTAGCATTAAAAGTGACTGATGCATCTACATATAAGAAGTATAACCATAACCTCAGAGAGGTTAATGAATGAACAGATGTAGGCAAATTTTCTTCCCAGTAAAGAACTTGGCTTACATTTCTTTAAGGAATTTAATGCTGTAAGAAATATATACATATACATAAAATACGTAAAGAAAATATACATATCATTTTGGGAAATAAGCAACAGTAAGCTCTCTTGCCCCAAACCACAGCAAGAAAAACCACAGAACCTCTTTCTGAAAAAAAGATTTGTGAAAAAGCTGGTGAGATTGGGGCATGGGTGGACATCAGGTTTCATGGAGGTACGTGTAAAGAGGCCTCCACAATCACAGCAAACAGGACACCTGGTCCCCAGTGCTTCACATCTCCTGACTTTCAGTAGAACTGTTAGGACCAAATCTTGCTTTTGCTTAAGGAATTTGGATGAAAACGGCAACTAAATGAACCAATTTAAAAAGCAGATTATTTCAGACTTTCTTCAAATCATGGTAGACAGTACACCACCAGTTATTTGACACCATTTAAGGAAAGCTGTCATAAACAGACTTTACCGAAATCTAAACTCAACCATGTTTGGACAGGATTGTCAAAGCCTAACACTCTTGTTTTCAATTGCTTGCATGTCACATTTTTCTCAATTTATGTTTAATGGAAGTACTAGGACTGAAATACATCCTTCTAAAAGTTACTAACTAGTAAAAGAAACAGTTAAATTTGCTGTAAGATCACTCATCCTATAAAAGCAATTCTTATTAGGTTTGCGCTACATCAAAAATTCTGAAAATGTACAATTAAAAAAATCTAAGAGTTAAAGAGGTTTTCAGTTTTGAACTTTTTAATATGATCTTCTACTTTTAGCACACCTGTTACATTTTATCATTGAAACATGCATAAAATACTGCCGACCATCCTGCAAAGGTGAAGTGGCTACAGCATTTGCCTTACCACAGGAGGAGAAGCTACAAAGTTGTCAAGTCTACTGATCAAGTGCCCCATAGCCACATACACCGAGGTGCAAGGCATGCATCGTGATAAGGGCCAAGGCCAACAGAAAGATATGGGAACACTTTCATAGCTTTTAATCAGATTAGAAGTATTTGTTCTGACAGAACTATTTAACATGAGAAAAAAATAGAGCCAAAAAATTCAACAAAGGTAATAGTCCCATGTTTACCTACTGCAGCAAGAGAACAAGTCACATAAATCACAACTAGGTCCATGCATTAAATAAAAGTACCTACATTGTAAGCGTTAGTTTTTTGCTGGAATGCTCACCTTCATTTTCACTGCTTGTTCTTACGCCCTTTGAACTTGCTTCTGTACCTTTTGTCTTATCAAGGTCATCCTGGTTATCTTCAGATCCTCTCTCCTCTTCATCTTCTTCACCAACATTTTTATAGTTAGGTCTTTTCTGCATCCTCTTCTTCCCTTTCTGTTTGTTAATTTCAAGAGACCTCTCCAGTGTTTCTGTTGGTTTTATGAAACATCTGATACTTGACTTTGCCTGTAAGTTTGAAGAGTTTACACTAAGTTACAGCACGGCATTTCTAACTGATAAAAAAAACTTCAGTCCTTATAAAATGTAAATTAGCATACTACTTACAAATCTCAAATCCATTTTAAAACACCAAAAGGTACCAAATCATCAGCACAACTATCTCTAAAGTAAAAAACCCCAAAGATCTATCATTAAAAAGCATGCCTTCTTGAGACAAGAAGATACAGAACTAAATATTTAATCAATACAAGTTTTAAGTTGTTTTCCCCTTCTTTGAAGGGGTCAGACAGCTAGTACATATAAAATTAAGACACCTTTTGTAAAAAGGATAAAGGCAGCAAAGTCTTGTACATGTGTTGACAGCAGTGTACTAATATGAAACACACCCTTTAAATGTCTTTGGTAGTAGCAAGGACAAAACCCAAGGCTCTATGCTGTGAGGGCTTTTTTTTGTTTGGTTTTTGAGTCTTATGTTTCCCGCAACATCAAACTAAATCTTGCATCAATTCAGAATAAATGACACTGTCATTAACCCTCTTTGGGCCTCTAGACACTGACTTACTGAGTCTAGAAAACCAACATCATTTGTTAGACTTAACTTATTTGTGTTTTACCCAAACTTATCACTGGACAAGATAGCAATCAGTATTCAATCAACATCTGATTTTCCTGATTATTAATTTATAGAGCAGGAATATAAATTCAGATACAAAATTTCTCCCAGAAAAAATTAAGAATTTCCAAGAGTGTGTTATCCTAACAACACAGACCAATGTGTTCTTACAGAAAGAGACCAAGACATTACAAGAAGCCCTGCAACTGGAAGGACCAACAAAACTTGGTTTTCTACAATTTTGCAGCTTCTTTCTGAGCTGTGTTGCTTTGAGTTCCCCTCTCACTGGCTAGGCCTGCCAGCTAATTATCAGAGTACAATATAAACATTGATCAGCCAAACATCTCTGTTACTGAGAAGTGAAACACATGGTTTGGGGCTTCCTGCCAGCACAAGTTTATGCCAAACAAGAGTGCTACAAAAACCCCATTATTTTCTAGAGCTCAGTACTTCAATCACATTTAGATGATACTGGCTAAAGGATTAAAAATTTAAGGGCAAGCAAGAGAAAAGTAGTAAGACTAGAATAAATACCAAACCGACTACATTCTTTGCCTTAGGTGACTCAGTACAATAAGCATTGAAGATGAGTGCAGCAAAGAGACTGCAGGAAAAAGGTTTGGAAAAATCCTTCCCTTCACCTAGTTAGAAACATCTATACAGAAAATACAAGAGACTAGGAAAAGATCAGGGAAGAAGCTGTCTACTAGTCAGAAGGCCAAAATGATTCTCTGAATTTTCTGACATTTTGCAGAGGTTTTATAGAAATATTGAGTAAGTGACCTTACACTTGACACTGAAACAAACCACACAGTGGCAAGATTTTTTTTACAGTACTAAAAATCCCATCATATGATATTTATTACACTTAAGTACCCCAGTAACCTCGCTGATAAATTGTTAGTCTGATCCAACTGCAACACAGGAAGGTTGTAAAACAACCAGGTTACCTTTATTGATGGCTTCTGGTCAGAAAAATCATTAAAAAAGGAAAGAACACCTGAAGTCCTATTATTTAGGGAAATAACAGGAAAGTACCACGCAAGTTGCATAATGCATTTTTCACTTTCTGCATTCACTTCTTCGTTCTGCATTTCCACCTAGAATCTTGTAGTTACTTTATGGATAAAGCATGTACGTAACATCCTTGCATTTCCAACATGCTGTCAGCCACATGAGCAAGTAACACAAAAGACCAGTAGACAGTGACCTGCTCATAAACACTGAGCCATGGTCTGGTCCATCAACAAGGAATGCTGTGGAGAAAAACCTATACATATATTCTTTTCTGCTAAAAACAACAAGGTTGTATGTTTAAAACAGTCTAAAATCAGCCTTAAAATTAATTTAAATAGTATTTGGTTTATTATCTAAGCAGATCCTACAGTTTGAGGTACTGCTATTTTATACTTTTAAAATGTCTTTCAAGCGTATTTTCCATAATGGTTTATCTTGTGCAATGTGTGCTGGTAAAATAAGGCAGTACCAGTAACACCTTTTACGGGAAGGAGAAAGTAGGTTAAAGAAGAAACGTGCACTAGGTAGAACTGGCCCACATCTCAATTATGCAGGAAAACAGATCTCACAGGAAGTAAGGTAAACCTAAGTGTGATACCTGCCAAGTTTAAATACATTCTGCTGGCTACACATATTCAACTTTCATTGTGAAATAAGAGTTTGTAGTTCTTCTGATGATGCCTAAAAACAGAAATACAGGGAAAAATATGGAAAGAAAGAAGTTTATCTTAATTTGCTCTGCTTTGAGGTGAAGAACCCATTCAATGGAGGTTAGGTAATAACTACTGCCCTATGATGGGCAGCAGATCTCCACAGGTAGGTTATTGCCAATTTGTAACAAATCAGTAGCTACAGATACTGGTCATTTTTTCCAATCAACTGATTCCCAGTAAAAGGTACCAGTTGTTTCTGTTGTGACAACTATCACTGTTCTTTGCCCTAAATAACTCAGAGTATTTTGCATTTATACACAGCAACTGCAACCTTTCTCAGCTTTTGTTTTTGTTAAGTGTTCTTTACTCCGTGTCCCAGAAGGATGACACGTGACTCTGCTTCTAGTAATCTCAGTCCTTACTCTACACCTCCTTCCACTTTAATTGATCTTATAGGAAGATGAAATAGATATGAGGCTCTTCTTTGGGTTTTAGAAACTACGTGTTAGAAACTGATAGTTACACTTCAACTTAAACATATCAAGACATCTCAGTTCCAACAGATGAGCAGGGTTAGGTACAGAGCAAGATTAGAGATAATGAAGGTTCATCATAACACACAGATATCCCCAAGACAACAAGCCTAGGAGAGTATGAGAATGGCTATCATGTGAAATTAGAACAGAAAGTAAGTAGTAAAAGATAAATTTGGGTCTGATGACCTAAGAATAAACACAATTCTACATTCAGATGAAAAGTAAATTAAAAAACTTGCTCAATACTTTTCTCTAACAAGTAATTCTAAACTAACTTCTGAAATAGCTTCAACAGAACTTTGCAATTTCTTTGCAACAGAAAACACCACAGTAATAACTTCGCAATGATCCTGATACACCTCACAGTCCAAAGAACTGTCCCTGGAATGCCTAACAATGCTCAGAAATCAACTTTTGGCTCTACGAAGTCCCATCACAGAGCAATAAGAAACTGCCTCACTTTCCTTGACTATGCCTTCATATGTACAGCTGACTTCAGCCTGGCTGCATTGAGCTGTGCATCAGTAGAAAACACCAAGCAGTACATGCAGCAGTTGTTCACACACATCAGTGGGGAGCAGCTTCCCTGACAGCTCCCCTCCCTGGAAGCCAGGCATGGAGCTCTTCTGCTGAAGATTATGCCCCATTCTTTCTGCACATAACCAACCTCCACCAGTGGGCTTTCTGACACTAGAGGCTTTCCCCTCCAATGTTTCATTGGAGAATATGGTTGAAGTCACTAAAAGTTTCTCCCCTGGAAGTTTTCCCCTTTATCCACTGCTGCAGTCACTGTAACACAGCTCCACTTCTAGCAGTTTCTCTAAGGATTTACTGCAGAAGGCCCATACCCCTCCTGTTTACCACCACAGTTCAGGTACAACAGAACTCCCAGTTTACATGCTGGGAGGACACATCTCTAAGTCCAGTAAGAAGCAGTAACCTAAATAGTATCACAAGTTTAAGAGAAGAGATGAACAGGAATTCATAGGAAAACCCTAGTATTTGTAACATTAGTGCAAGCACACAAACACATGCTATAGGTATTTTGCAACTCTGTACAGTAACTACGACAGGAAAAGAAAATCTCACTTCTGTAACAATTGCTGCTCCACCCTCTCACCACAAATTTCCTAGTAACAAAGCTGCTTCTGCACAAGAAACACACAACATTCAGCATGCAGGTAGCAGAAGGTCAGACATTTCCAAACACAAGTAAGAGACTGCTGTACTCACAACTCTACCGGTAATTTCTACTGTAGCTCTTTCTAAAAAAGATTAGATTCTACATATCAAGGTCAACAGAATACAATACCAGAACCCAAAAGACACTGGCTAAGATCAGTCCACATAACTTCCAATGCACAGTGGGAAGAAGTGTGGATAAGCTGACTTGTATCTTAGAGGAGTGGAACATATCTGCCCCTTGAAACTCCCAGAGCTACCGCCACTGCTGGGAAAGAAGGTGCATGAGAACCAATCTACTGCTTGTTATAAATTAAACATTCAGTCACTAACTGCTGGCCAATCAGTCCTCAGGGTACATGTTCAATTTTTACACAAAACTACAGTCAGGGGCCTCTTAAGAAAGGTCATACCCCCTACTTATTATCATCCCCAAAATAGGCCTTTAAAAAGTAACAAGTAAGTATTTCACGAACTGTGAAACTCACAACAACAGCATCAGCATCTAAAAAATCTACCCAGGATTAAATGTGAAAGTAAAAGGCCAATGACAAAGTGACACACTCCCATCTATCTCTGGCTGGTCTCTGTTCTCACGTGTTCACCAATGCACAAATTTCAGAGATGATCACTTTTACTGCTAAAACACTGGGAATATTCAGAGGAAAATCTAAAGGCAGGTAGTTTTTCTAAGTCTCTTGTTTTCTACTACAAGTTGCAGAAGGAAATAATTTCACAGGAAAGTTCTGGTGATTCATTTTTATTTCACTAGCAAAGAGCAAATAACAAAAACTGAACACAGAAGACTGGATTACAGAAGTGTCCCATCAAAATGATGATCCAACAACAAAAGCTAAAGTCTATTGAGGCTCTCCTCTCTTAAACATAAACACCTTGGCTTACCAGTTTCCAGATAGCCAATTTTGTTTTGCACGTATTTTCTTTGCCTTTAAAAAAATAAAATTAAAGACAGCTGGCCACTTACTGAGTTTTTCTGTATATCTTGATCAACCTTAGAAGAAAACACCGAGAGGTCACCATTGAGTATAACCTCAGCCAAGGAGTTCACCAAGGGAGCATAATGTATAATCAGAAAAACCTATTAAAAGGAGAGTGGAATGAAACATCAGACATATTTACAGAATACATACAGTTTCACAATTTCACTTGCTGAACATATTTTTTGACCTTGTTAACTGGTATCTTTTGCTTATATATAAGTACAACTGGTAACACTGATAATTCATTAAATCTACTTTAAAACACGAGACACAGATATCTGGCCTTCCTCTACCTTTGAGGCTATCTACTTTTAATAAATCTTTATATTCTTCCCTCCTTCTGAGAAATGTAAATTCTCTCTCTTCAATACAGTTTACAGGAAAGTTGTGTGATATTCTAACAAGGAACTTAAATTAAAACTGCTCTATTTTTTTTTAGAAACAAACTGATTGTGGTGTACAGCATCCACAGACTGTTCTGCATGCCAACGACAGGCCAGACTCCAGAAAGTTCTGTGCTGTGCACACAATCACTGTGCAGTGATTCAAGAGTAAATGCCATGCAATAGGCTGCACTGGATCAGAAGCAGCTTTTCTGGCTCTGAAATTGCAGAAAATCAGTGTCTAGATACACAGTGGCTACATAACACAGGAGCAGGGGCCATACTGCCAGTAGCATTAAAGCACTCGACCATAAGAGCTTTGGTCCTTTACCAGAATTCTCTGTGTACACTAACTACTCTATTTTGAGCCAAGGCTTACAAGTCTGGGCCAGCAAACAACTGGCATCTGGACAGAACCAGCTGAGGTCCAGTTGCAATAGCCTCCTGTCAGCTTATATCCATTCTCTTCACAAGACTATCAAAGCTGGATCCCTTATCAGTGGTTCTAGCTGCAAAATTCCCAAATAATTTCTAAGTCATTAAATCTAATCATTGTTTAGACAATATTTAGCTAAATGTTCTCCACAGGTTTTCTGATTAAAGTCAGAACCATTCCAGACCTTCAAAAGAGAAGTGATTATGAGCATGCAGTGGTGGTCTATATAAAACTTTGGAAAGTCACAACACACTTCAAAAGTACTTTGAACAACCTCCAAATCACTTGAGCTTCTGCCAATTCAGAAAGTGTTGCTTGACTATCCACAGGCCTGTTTTGGGGCACGTACAGCACACGTTCACTTTGTGAACAGGGGGTGAGCAGTCCCAGCAGCGGATTTTCAGGTGCTTGCACAAGTCTCAAAGCACTTGTTTCTAATATATGAGTCGTGCTAAAGCACATGCCTGGTGTCGATAACAGAAATAGTTAGCAAGATTTATCAGATCTCACACCACCACAGACAGCTTCTAGGTTTAAAAAGGTGGAAGAAGATGCATTTCTGCCAGTTACAGAAACAGCTTGGTTTTCTATATCACATTCCATTCTGATACACAAAATTTGTTCTCAATTCCTTATGACTAGTTCAATTTTTGTTTTAAAGAGAAGATACAAATCTTGAAGTGATACCTAGTTGCTACTTCCACGGAAAGCAAAGAGGTTAAAAAAGGTCAGCTTCTACAACTCTACCATATAGATCCCTCTGGTTACAAGAAGCTGCTGCTCCCACTTTTATCTGTGGTAAATAACTCTCGCATCACCACAAGGCTTTAGACTTAAACTGAACAGCATCAAACTGCATTATCCTAGGAAAAAAACTCCAAACCCACACTTCTAGCAAAGCTCTGAAAAAAAAGACGAAATTATGGGCCAGACCATAATAAAATGACTATTGAAAAGTTCTAAGAAAAAGAAGTATAAATTCTATGAATACAAGTCAAGGCTATTTTCAGACCATGTAATTTAAGAAAACTGTTCTTATAGCAATGCACTGAAGACTACAGGGAGAAAAGATGAATTTTTTCCACAATACAAAAAATCTACTGTAGAACTCTTAATTTGAAAATCAGTTCCAGAAAGAAAAGGAGGTGGACGGGTAAGAATAAGAAATAACAAGTACTTAATTCTAGATTTAAGTTACAGGCATAATGAAATTCAAATTGTGAGAAAGTGAGATTTTGGTCGTGGTGGTTTTTAGGGTTTGGGTTTTCAAAGAGGAAAATTCAAACCCGAAATCTTCCATAGCTTAGGCAGACTGAAAATGCAATACAACATCTAGCTAAATTTCATCTGCCATTTTACCAAGTTCTGTCCCAGCATGTTGCATGACTAATACACATAATTTGTCAGGTGGTGTACACAGTTTATGACCACAGAATGCTCTAAAGTTTACCCTGTGCAATGGGATCCTCAGAAGAATGACATTCACTCAAAGAACCTATTTTGTCTGCCCGTAAAAAGACAAAATATTCTACATTTTTTAAAAATAGAAATGGAAAGGTTAAAAATTTCTTTTGCCTAATTGTCTTTAACGGCTCTGCCAAAATGATGAAAATACAGTAATTTATAAATCACAACAGTACTGCAAAACATGTTCTGAAACAGGACAAATACTTAAAATACTTACTTGAGAAAGAAGATAGAGAGAAACTTGCAGACTTATTTTTGGACGCTCTCCACCCTACAGAAAAAAGTTATGAAAAATGCTGATTATTTACACCAAACATTTACATGGCTTAACGTTTTATTTAAAACAAAACTTCTGTGTTGTTTCACATTCTGCTACAAAATACTCCAAAAGAATCATTCTCTTTAACATTCAGTGCTTGTAAACTATTTGAAATAGAGACTCTCTGAATAAGCATTTCCCTCACTCTTGTTCAAAAAATTGGTATTACTGTCTTTCATGGTCACTTCAGTAACTTAAATTTAACAGGTGAGCATCTGAGAAGTACTTTGGTTGTCACTACACTATTTCTTCTCAATCAACATTCATTAAAGAATGCTCTGAAATCCAACTATTCAGGAAAAAAAAAGGACTATTACTCACATAAAACATGTTCTTGACAGACACTTCTCTAAATCAAGTAAATCATATTGGACAAAAATATCTGAATTATAGCTTGAGTACAGTAATGCTAAGTAGTATTGAAAGCATTTCTAAAAATAGTGATACTAAAAAATATCATAAAATAAATTAATTTTCCACTAAATTTAAAGGCTATGCTTTAAAAATAAATTCAGTTACATCACATTCAAACACACCTTCTCTACAAATAGAAGAAACAAGTATCAAACCCAAAAGTTTGTGTTTTCTGCCCAGTATGGATTTTTACATCATGGTAAATTTGCATGCATACTGTGAAAAGGTATTATAACCTGGTTTTGCCAGAAGACAAGTTATTTTATCAGAAAAGGAAATCACACATTTCCCAGTATTGCAGAAATTCAAACCCTATTCCAAATCTGCAGTTCTTCTTGTTTCCACTACTATTATCTTTTAACCACCATGTCATCCAAAACAGTATTTCTTTGGTGAATAAAATGTAATCTATGGTGCTCTTAAATTCAGTCTCAGGGCATTTCCTCTAGAGTCACCTTATCTAAGCTGTTTCATGTAAAACACACAAGTATTAACAGTATTAACCCTACTACAGTACATACCTACTGAACAAATCACTGTGCACACTGAAAGTAATACCTTTGAGAATTAATTGTTTGCTGGTGTTAGCTTACCTTGTCTTGATTTACTAATGAATACACGTAGAGGGGAAGAAAGAGCCTATTAAGTAGGTGGTCTGTCAGCACATCATTTAAAAATTCACAGTTAATGATCAGGATATCATTAAGGTAATGCAAATGATCAAGATGTTCTGCTACCAGGTCACTCAGTTTGCCCCTATTTCTGTGCCTGCAAGAGAACAGAAAATGTTATACATGATTGTCTTGGGTTGAGCATACAACACCATTTGTGTCCCAAATGGGGACAATGATCAACTGTGAAAGTCTTAAAAACTTTGGGAAAAAATTGATGTGCATCCCTGCCACACATCACCTTGGGCAGGCAGACCGTCTAAAGATGTTTCAGTGAAGTCAACTAATACAACTGGCAAACAGTACTCAGGCTTACATCTGCTTTAAGATGCATATACCAAGTTTCTTCCCCAGGTTTTCAGAAGACATGTTTTTACAAAGCATTGCTTTTCATTGTCAGAGCTTTTTCACTAGCCAATGATAAAAATGATAAGATTTTTTTTCCAAAAATGAAAGAAGAATTCTGTGTTGTATTTAACATCTACCTCTTCACTTTAAGAAAGCAAGAAACATGCCCACTCTAAAGTGGGGGTGGAGAGACAAACCAAGAATAACCTGAATCAACAACATATTTCTGTAGTTGACAGTGGAACATTACACAGCTATGTCAAGTCTGACAGTTCACATATTCAAGTTCATCTTTCCAGTTTACATTTTTTTCCTAGATCTTTTTAGAAAGCTCTTCTACTGACATGACACATAGAAAAAGAACTTAAAAAAGATGAAGTTTATAAGATTGACAAGGACAAAATACCTTTTGTGTCTTCTGGATATCTGCTATTTTTAGCAGAACAAAACAAAGATGAACAAAAAGCTTGTTTCCAAACACTAATTTACTTGTATGGATATCAGTACAGATCAGACACAGAGCATGGACTGTTACCTTAAAGAATCACTAAAAAACTTTAAAGAACGAAAAGTTTGAACTATCTACAAGGGAACATATTCAGAAACTAACTTAACTGGACCACTACAGGTAAAGTGAGGAGAGCATCAACACCTGGGAAAAGCATTTCCATTCAATACCCAGCATTTATAAAGACTTACTCTTCATCAGTCTGCACACAGTTATCCAGCTCTATCACATGGCTGCCAATAAACCAGACGAGGTTGGAGAAATAAGGAACTGCAGTTTTATCTCGAATGTAATGCAGCATAGGTTGGTTGTCCACTTAAGAGAAATCATTAAATAGAAAAATCAGCTGCCAATATTTGTCACTGCTTTTTAAGAAATACAACAAAATATTATCCAAATTTTGATTACATGCTAGCTTTCCATATGAGTATATACCTGACACAATCTTATGCATGAAATGGAAATCTATAAAAACATATCAGTTCTTGGCTAGCTTGAATGAGCCTAATGTTGATATATTTACACATGTCTGGAGATAAACAAATCTAGTGGAATTCAGAAAGGTTCTTTTTGCACATTATTTATTAAAAAGAAGAGAAAAAAGCGCAAGAATAAAGCAGTAATGCTGAGAGTCAAGCTAGTTAGACTTACATGACACTGCATTAAGGAACACGGGAATCACCAGTGAAGGAAGGGCAAAAGAAACAGACAACAGTTAACAGGATTAGGAACTGGGATAGTGACATCCTCTAAGAGGGTTAAAAAAGCTAAAGCACAAAGCATCTAAACTAAAAGATACAGGGTAGGTGTTAGAGCAGAATATATGCAAACAGGTAGTCAGAAAAGTATCGAACCTGAACGTCTGAGCTGTGCTTCTTCAACTCTAATCTTTATATTGTGACAACATTCAATGAAATTTCTAGACAAGTATATTTTTTTCACAAAAATACTTAGTTACATAAATATTTCATAAATAAGATATGAAGCCTACAATTTTGCCTTTTTTGTGAGCTCATATTTGCATTTACAGTTCCTTGAAGTAGAAGGCAAGTACCAGGTGCCCATTCTTCAACATACTAAAAGAAGAAGTGTTGCAGCCAACACTATGAAGACCCTGTTTGCTAGGCTGGCTATCCAGTCATTTGCAAGGCAAACTGCTCATTGTTCTAAAGAAGATCTTACACATTTGTATGAAGACTGCCAAATTACTTAACCTAATTGACAGAAAGTTGTGTAATTCAACATTTAACTTAAAATGGATTAAAGAACAAGAAGCCCTGCATGATGCATACTACCTTATACTATGCTGATTTCAGAGGCAGAAGTTCAGAAAAAACAATTTTTCTACAGAGAACACTGTGATATTTTCAGTTTATTAAAAATGTTATATACCCCAAGAAAAATTTAGAGGGAAGTGACTTTTGGACATTGGGTTTAGACTAGACATTCTCAAACTAGTGCTAACTTCAAAGTTCAACCAGGTCATTGAGGTTCCTGCTGAGTTCTGAAGATCTCCAACAATACAGATGCCCCAATTTCTCTGGAAAACCTGTTGCAGTGCCTAAGTACTCTCACACTGAAGTTTTAGGGTTTTTCCCTATGTCCTACTGGCAAGCCCGGCTCAGGAATTTGTGACTGTAGCCTCCTGGCCTTCACTGAGCACCTCTGGGAATGGTCCAGCTCTTCTTTAGACTGGAGTGACTACAGCACCTAAGAATTCTAGTCATAATCTAATGCATGTCACGTTCAAAAGAAAGTAATGTAGGTTATTGCTTCATACATTATAAAACTCAAATTTAATGAGTAAAAAATAACTCATATTGTTGAAACACTTTGGTTTTAGAGTTTTTTGTTTACTTTTTAAATACCATCACATTCTGACCTCTGTTGGAAGGGAAGCTAAAGTTCCTTGTGTATGCTTGACACTTTTGGGGATTTTTTTAAACTATTTTCATTGGTGAGAAAATAATACTATTTACAAGTACATTCTGTGGGTTTGGGATAATGGTCAAAATGTGTATCTGAACCGTGTCAACATGCTAAGCTTTTCAATATCATAAAACAGAAGAAACCTCTCAAATGTAAATAAGTGAGAATTAAACTACCATGAAACAAGATTTGTAGACATGCCTTTTTTAATACACAAAAAGCATACCTTTGTAGACATTTAAAGTTATAGTCCTAACAGCAATCCTGACCATGCTTTCGGGGTGGTTGAAAAATTTAATAGCTTCAGTGTACAAAGCAAAGTCATTAGTGTGCTGCAACAAGAGGAAAAAAAAATATTTATTCATTAAACATGTACAGAATATTGGTTGGGATTCTGTATGAATAATGTTTTATGTGTATTAATATGGTATTTCTACCTTTTACTTAAGTAATCAAAATGATTTTACAATGCACAGTCAGCTGCATTTTGTAGTTCTGCATTAAATAAACGGCTTTAAGCATTAGAGCTTCCCAGGATAACTGTGCACATACTCAGTGCTTTTGTGCCCTCTTCTGGCAAAAAGCAGAGTGGAGCGAGGAAAAACCCATTTCAACTTTGCCCTTTGACTCAGCTTTTTGGATTTTGACTAAACCTCTTGGAACCAAGTGATGCAACAGAAAAGATCCTGTTTATGAAAGCACAAACAAACAAGGAATAGACAAGCTGAATTCTCAGGGAAGTAGACTTCAGAACTATTGAAACGCTCCAATATAACACTAATTTCCAGATTTTTATTTTATTATGGTTGTATGAGGACAAAGACCTTCTTTACCATGCTTGTGCAGAGATCCCTACAAAGAATTTCTCAATCACCACTATTTCCATTATGAAAATCAATGCAAGACATTTTAAGACAAGAGTCTAAAGAGAGTGCCACACTGCTATCAGTTTCTAATTAGTCCTTTTACCATTATATTGCAACTTTCTTCACTTACCTCATTATAAAAGAAATGTACAGTATGATTATTGAGTTTCAGAGAAAGAGTTTTCAAAAATGATATGTAATATGCCATGATTTCCTCATCAGAAAAGTCAAATTTGTGGACAATAATAGAATTCACATAGTTATTAGAGAGCAGGTAGTCTGAAAAATAAGAAACATTACACATGTTAACCAAGAAAGTTCATTATGGTAACAGGCTGTATTTAAAGTAACAGCTAGCAAGCAATGACCTGATGCTTGAAGATCACAATTTTTAGACAAATAACTCAAGTGATGACTTTGAGCAATAATATAAAGGAATTGTTCCCTACAAAGGTTTTTACTCCCAAGAACAAGACAACTGAGAATATTCTTCATCTTCCTTGATTTATGTAGGGTCTGCAGCTAATTATACTTAATGCATTTCCTCCCAAAGTCCTAACTCTCCAAGGCTTGAATATGACTTGCTCTTCATGATAGTTGTGGAATACTTTTGACTACTAATTCTCCATCCTATGTGTTTTTCCAAAAACCCTGAAGGAAACTTCCATGGCTGAATGCCAGCACCAATGAGGCCAGAGCAGTTACAGTACAAAATATACAATGGAGCTCCACCACATGATCTGCAGCAGCAAGTGAACATTTCAAATCACAACTTATTTGCAGACTTAACCCTTGAAATATGCCAAATGCTTGTTGTACCAAACAACTACTTTTGCAGCATTGCACACTTACATTAAAAGGGATTTTGGAGTCAACTCACACTGTACTTCTGGGAGTGTTCAACTAAAATGATTATTAGTAATTCATATACTAATTCTGTAAAAGGGTACTAGGACTGAATTTCATGGAACGAAAGGGAATTCAATCAAATCTCAATCACTGAATCCTAAACCGTTCAGAAGTGTGCCCTTACACAGTGATGTTTCATGACTGATGTTCTCAAAAAGGATGTTCAGAGTCTGCAGCAGCTGTACACACACGTAACGACCAGACTTCTGACGCAGGATGTTCAAGAAGAAAACAAACATATTCTTCTCCAAGAAAAAGCTGAAATAAAATAAAGATGTCACTAAGTCACATGCTGTAAGTAACAGGAACATAATTTGGCTAGGAGCAGGGATAATTCAAGGCAGTTTGACAAACAGCATGTTTTGCTTTTATGAATAATAATTTTGCAAAGTTGTATCTGTATAACAAAGGAATCTTTCAAAAACCTTAAATACTAAACAAGGGGGCTTAAAAGTTCAAATTATGCCAAAAAAGGATGTCAAGAAATCAGGGCCTTCTTAATTGTATTTTTAGTATATTCAATTTATCAGTCAGCTGTAAATACCATAGTTAGAATAAGATATTTATTTGTGGTCTCTTAGGTAACTGTAGCGAACAAATTGAAGCAATATGATACTAATAGATGCATTGAGTAAATCTAGGCCCTAAAATAGGTTAGAGTTTGTACTTATATCAAAAGAATGGAGAGTCAAACAAAAGCAGTACTTGAAAGGGGCTCTGGACTTCAAACACTTTATAAAAGAAGCGAATTCTTGCATGACATAAATATGATCCTGCTTACCCATCTACTACAGGACATAGCATTCTACATACATCCATGAAATACAGTCTTGGAAGAATTAACTTTTTCAACTAGAACACCATACAACTCTAAGCATTCTTCAAAAACAAAACCAGAGGCAAAATTGCTCAGGAGTACTTACTCAAATACTGAGCTGTCATTCTGATCCCCCCAGATAAGGATCTCCGTTATGGAACGAATGGTCTCTACCAGCAGGTTACGGTTGTGGTCTGTTACTGTTGTATTTTTAGTCAAAATATGATACATGTACCTAAGGGAAAAAGTAAGTACAAGTAAGGTTCTGTGGTACCACTTTCAAAAGCACTGTGTTTGTCTTTCGTCAATGTAACAACATAAACACAGACATCTGTACACACTAAGGCTAATCATGGTACAATTTTAAACCCCTAAAATTTCCTTTTAATATTGATGCAGAGAGAAAAGTGATTGTTAATAAGCGACAAAGGGAAAAAATCCTCACCTAGCCAGGTGAGTTATGAATGCTTATGCATATGTTAACATAGGACTAGAAATTGTGCAACCCTTGTCCCAAGGTGCTTCTTATATTAATTTCTTTGGAATATGTTGAAGTCAAAGGAGGGATGAGCAAGAAGCAGGTAAGCATGCAGTAGCTGATATGAGAAAGTGCAATTGTGCAAAGAGGTATGTGCGGGTCTAACAAGAGAGAAGTCAGATCCCCTCTCTTGCCTGCAGAGATCCTTTACAGACTCACAGCAATTCTGATGTTTAATATCAGGACTGTCAAAGACTACTCATTCACCTTGGCAAAGCTTCATCATCAGAAATACTAACTGGAAAGGGGGTAAAGTCCAAATTATAATTTCAAAGGGCAAGAGTTTAAAGCTGTCTAGTGAAGTTTAAAAAAAGGGTTTGTTTACATCACACAAGTGATGGGAAGCTAAACAAAGCTAAAGCCTTTCAGATTTTAAGTCTCAGAATTTTAGTCCTCTAGGAAGCACTCTTTTTTTCTTCCAAATAAGTTATTACATCAAAGTAAGAACTTACTGTCTTGTTACTTTCTTATGTTCCACAAAAAAAGAGGTGGGGTAGGGACAAATTCTAATAAAACCACAGAAATCACCACTGTTTTTCTCCCTGTGTTTTTTGTGGGTTTTTTTCTTTTATTGTGTAATAAACAAAAAGGATAAATATAAGAAAGGTGGACAATTTCAAAAATAAATTAAAAAAATGAGGGAAATTTCACGTCATTTTAAAACCGCACAAGTTTAGATTCTTAAACACAGCTTCTATACTGCTATGCTGTGATCTTCCTGAAAACCAGGAGTAAATTCAGGATTTCTGTGCAATATACTCACAAGTGTTTGGGAAGGAAGGAAGACAGATTTTCCATACTATCAACCTTCTCACAAATAGCAGAGTTAATCAAAACTCCCAGGATCTAATTCTGTCAAAATAGCCTGTCTGTCCTGACCCTGAGGCAGCCTTTCATTATCATTTTGGATTCCATGAAAGTTTGTTCAGTGATTCAGATTGAAATTTTAGGAATCTCATTAGTACAGTGCACAAGTTTAGACGTTCTAGGAGACAATTTTTAGGCAACAGAACCAAAGACCTCAAGCAGCTGTTATGCAAAAGACAAAAAATACCAATTTTGCCAAGTTTCTGTAAGGTTCCAGAAAACACAGTGCATTTCTAAAACAAAATTTTGGGGTGTCTGGTTTATGGTTTAAAGTAAGAAATTTAGGTCAAAAAACAGTATTCCCTTCAATTTTATCTGCCCTAGAAAACTGAATCACTGCACTGGGCAAACATGCAGCCAGAGCCTAAAACACCATTTAACCAAACACATGTGAGGCTCTTCCAATTATTTACCAGGCTTACAAAGGCAAAACAAGATATTACCTAGTTTCAGAATCTTTTGCTTAAGCTCAATTTAAAAAATCCCCCAAAACCAAACAGGAACTTTGATCATATTTACAGTTTACTTAAAATCTGTAGAATTTGGTTTGAGGAATCTTATTCAACTGCTGAGCAGTCACTGGCCAGAGCTTCACAGGACTTGCTGCCCATCCATCCTCACAAGCCATGCAGGTAACAGGTACTATTTCAGAGAAGTTGGTGAAATGCTCTCTGCTGTGATGGTAAAATACTATGTGCTTGCTGACCTTGATATTACTTAATCATCAAACAAGAATTCTGCTGTGCTACGTACTGCATGAGGACACCAAGAGGTAAACAGCTCTCAGAAGTTCACAGCTTTAACAAACTTGATATATACCACACATTCCCTTCCCTCGCCCCCAAAATCAGCAATGTGACAAAGCCTGCATGATATTACCAAAGTCATTAGCATGTTACATATATTACCAGACAGCAGAGAAAAGAGGAGGAAAAAAGGAAGATGTGGTAGGGGGCAGGGGGAATTGGCTTTTCATAATCTCTCTCTTCAGTAAAAAAAATTCTCTCCCTCTTCACAGACTTTCTTTTTCCCCTCATAAATCAACACTCATTTTCAAACCCAGAACAGAAACTGTTCAGACTGAAACCACTCTAGGACAAGTTGATTCAGAGCTATGTCCTACAGTCATAACTGCCTGGTCACGTGCTGTACCATAATAGCCATTAAATAGCAAGTTAAAGAGCACCTGCAAATCCTCTTCCACTAATCCAAGGGTCACGGTTCAAGATTCCTTCTTTGGAGATTGACAGTGTGATGGCTCACGGTGAACACGTGAGAGCTTAAGTCTGACCACCTGTGAGAATTCCCAGGGTCTCTAACAGAGCACATGGCACAGGGGCCCTGGAAAAACCTCCCATTATGGCATTGTGTGTATTATCACGACAGTGAATCAAGAGACAGAGGACAAACTCAATCCCTCTTCTGAGGGTGCAGCAGTTCATGGAGCAGAGAACAGCTGAAGAGATGGCAATTAGATCAGTTCATGCCACAATAATCTGGATAGCAAGTATTTCTCCTGAGAGAGTTACAGAGTAATTAATACTACATTACTTCACATATTTTAGCCTATTCATTTGAAGTCATGTAGAAATTATTGCATCTGTGAACATATATTTCTCATTAATAAGTTACGTGATACAAACTTTGGATTCATGTTTACTCTAGAACTCAGGGAATAGGATGCAGTGGGAAGAATTACATGCTATTACCTCTCTTTGGGAGCCTATGGAATATACAGCAATACAGACATACAAAGCAAGAAACATTTAATAGTCAGGTTTACGTAATGTCAGCATTACTGCAAAGTTCCTTAATTTGCTAAGGCACTGATGCACTTAACAGAAAATCTGGACTTCATCTTCAAGATATTCCCTTTCATTTTATTTTATCCTATTTGCTTGAAAATGAACAAGAAAGCATATACATACTTCTTTGTCTTTACAGATGTGAAATACCTTATCATGAGACCATAAAGTATCACACAGATCCAGTATTTTTGTGTTTAGGTAAATCCTTAAAGCTTGACTCTGCTGATTACAGAAGGGTCAAGTTTGTGCTTCAAAATGCAAAACTATCAAAGAGGAGGTTTTTGGCATCTCTGCATCTGAAGACTGGGTTCAAACAAACAAAAACCCATTAAGCAGGAAGTGTCAAAGCACCCAATACCATCAAAATCAGCGGGAGACCGTGACAGAAACACAACAAACCAAACAAAATTCTGAACATTTTTCTGGATAGAAACCATGCTCAAAGGGGTAACATAGTAACTCATGAGTATAGAAGGTGTGTTCTAATGACTTTCCTACTTATTACTTACAAACCCCAGTAAAACAGGTAAGAGTTTAGGAAGTCAAACACTCAAATTTTATCACCCCAGACTTGACCATAACATGCCTGCTTCTTCACTCTGCCTGTAACCAGGTAATTGCATATTGTTCTCACAGAGGAAACCTGACACATAGCACAGACAGTACCTCAGGAAATGAATCACCCATGAAAAAAGACTTCAAGCATACATGTTTATGGACACTGCATCTGACCAAGGCATGAGAAATGTTCAGCACCCAACTTTAATGGCATAAAACCTTTTGTGCAATCACAATGCAACTAAAATACCAAGTACAGAAGCAACAACGGGAAATGCACTTGAAGGTAACAACAGGGCTATGCAAAATACCATAGAAAAGTAGGGGAAAGAATTGGACTTAGAAACAACGATGCAAAAAAATAACAAGTTCTCTGAAAAATAACAGTGAGAAGCACACAGGCAGTGCATAGTACTGTTTAATCCTTCTCTAGGTTGCATTTCAGAAGTTGGATTAAATTTTAACTGTTTTCACTCAATCAAGAGACCATATAAAAACACTTAATACAAACAGCCTCACAATTTTCCTTTAACCAATCCCTTCCATGGCATGCTTGCAGGAAGACTGAATAGTAAAATTTCAAAAGCAAGCCTCAAACAAACTACGTCAAAGCTGATAGGAAAGGTTCACCATTTACTGATAAAAAGCAGTAACTCTCCTGGTATCACTAAGCAGGTGTATTGTTTACAATTTAGACTAAACTCTACCCTATGCATGTTTAAAAATAAAAACATTCCCACAAAGCTATCCCAGACTAATTTCACCCATGTAACATAGCATAATATATGTTACACAGGCTGAGCTAACCTGTAATAGCAAGGCAGGTGCGTTCTACTCAGCTCCTTCATATGGAACACAAAATGGGGCTTTGATGAGTTGAAAAGATGAGAATGCAGAGAGTTTATCGAGTGAGCTTATTGAGACTGACTTTCTTTCATGACCCCAAAATGAAGGCACTCTGCCCTTTCTCCTTCTGTTACTTTACCCACTCCAACTGCTACCTTGGAAAAGACCTAATTGCACCTTACCCCTACCTTTGCTATTGACATCCAGCTAGAAGCTGAAATTCATGCAGCCTGGCTAAACAAGCATTTAAAATATACATAGTCTAAAGAGATCAAAGATCTCATCTGTCCTTCACATACTACCATTTCAGATTCATAATTATAGAAACCACATGCAAAAAAGCAAACAGACCAAAGCTCAAACTTTAGTAGATAGCTACATACTTCAACTCTCAGATAAGAAGTCAAGCACATGCCCCAACCCTTATAGCCGAATTCCCTTTTGCTACAAATCAAACAGGGTGTCATTTTCCTATTCTCTGTGGTCCCAACGGAACATATGGACACATTTTTCCTGCCTGAAAGTAACTCTTAAGTCTCACTCTCACCAGGTTATTTTTTTCCAAACTTAAACTCAGTTTCTTCAAATTCCACCATGCATCAGCATTCGTGCTTTATCTTCAAGTGAAATATCAAAGCCAGACAGATGTAAAGCTCCACTAATGCCGAGTAGTACCCAATAACTACCCTTTGTATGCTAAAAAGAACACTTCTATGTTTACATCTGAGCATGACTTCTCCCCTTTTTCCTGTAAAGCCAGATCATGTTGACTTACTAGTTTGATCTACCATGCTGTTAAAATTAATTCTGCAATGCTACTGCCTCATCAGTTTTGTATTCATGGACTTAATTTCCCTGTCTTTGGTAAAAAGCAGTGCATTTCAGTTAGTCTTGCTCTTTTTGAGCATTTTTCCAGTTTAGAGACAAGGACCCGAATCCATAAATCATCTTGATAAAGCAACTGCAAGATCCAAACATTGTACAGTGCATCCTGCTCATTACTGTCAGACCCCATTCATGTCCTCCTTGAAAGCTGACCAATCATTGAAAACTACCAGTCACTTTTTCTCAATGAGATACAAATTCACAGTGATTTAATTTAGAAAATGCTTCGTCTGTTAATGACCTCCTTTTCTTGTTCAGTACAAAGAGAAGCTATCACAGTAGTTCTCAATTTTCTCGCAACAGCAGAACATTTAAAATGGAACAGGAAAATTAATTTTTTTATCCCTTGCCATCCTTTCAACTCTCCAGTGGCAGAGATAGGAAAAAACTATTCCACCTTCTGCAGCCAGCAGTAACATAAGGATATGGGGCTCCGCAGACACACGTTATAGTTCTCAAGCTCCAGAGTTTTACTTCTGCACCAGCTGCTGAGTCCTGCAATCCAGGGCACATCCCCCGGCCTGAGTGCCGTGACTCGCTGCTACTGACATCCCCACACAGCCCTCCGGAGTCTGCACTGCTCACAGACCGGGACCAGCTCCTCGCCTCCCCACCTCAGCCACCATCAGGAAAAAAACAAAGTTCTCCCTTCAAGAGCAATGTGATATTTTTTATATTTATCACCCCTCGCACTCTACTCCACCGAAGACTCTGTGGCATTATTAAAAACAAAACAAACACGTCTCGCAGCCGTGAGTGTGACGTGACATCAGAACTGCGTCTGCCCTGAAGACATTCTGGGACGGAGAGGCCGATTTCCGCGAGCACACAGAACCTCCTTCGCCACCGGGGATTGCTCCGTGCGCTTTCCCCTCGGCACAGCTGCGCCAAAACGACCCGGAAAGGGCAGAGAGCGCCTGGGGAGCGTCGCCCGCCGAGCTGCCCCCTCCTCACCCCGGCACCGCAGCTCTCTCCGAGGAAAACTTGCCTCGAGCAACTCCGCAGACGGAGCCCGGCCGCTACTGCCCCCTCCGAGACCCCTCACAGCCCCGCCACCCTCGGCTCTCACCGCCGCCCCGCGCTCACTTGAGGTGGTCCAGGGAGTGGATGCTGCGGGCGGCCTTCCCATGCCCGCCGCCCACCCAGCTGCGGGAGCGGCCAAACATGCTGGCGGCGGAACGCTGCTCCGGCCTGCGGGCCCTACGGCCTCATAGCCCCGCGGGGAGTGCGGACGAGCGGCGGGCGGAGACCGGCTCGGAGCCTCAGCGGCGGCACCGGCCCGCAAGGCGCACGCGCTGGCGGGGCACGCCGGGAAGTGCAGGCCCGGCCCCGCCCCCAGAGCCCGCGGACTGCGAGTCCCAGGGAGCACCGCGGGGGCGGGGCCAAGCCCTCACACGGGCGGGGCGGGGCCTGAGCCGGGCGCGTACTGGGGGCTGCTCGGTGGCAACAACATAGAAGAGTAAATGTAGCCTGAACAAAAAATAGCCATTAGACGTGTGCCTGTACCTCCAAAATACATTGTAATTTGGGGTGAAATTTGGCCCTTGACGTTCCTTGCTCGCCTTCCATAACCCAAAAGGACCTGTTCTGTGGGGTCAGCTCTTGTGCTGCAAGACGCAGCGTCAGAAATTCAGCTGCTGATGTTCCCCTTGCTGAGTTTTTCCAATAAAGATTGCACATTTACTTTTGAATCGGCTTGCAAATTAAAGCAGAATGAAGAGAACGGGACCATTAACTGTCTTGATCTAGTTTGGAGTTTTTTGAAATTTGCTTTAACAGAGAAATAAACTGAAGTAAAAGCTGAAGAGTTCGTCAGCCAGTATCAAAACCGCACCGAGTTTAAAATAATGCCTTCGGTTTTATTTTGACATAGGTAAAGCCTTGGTCAGCAAAGAAACACCTGCACCGCAGACGAGAGGGACCCGGGCCCGCAATGCTGCCCCAGGAGGGCCTCGGTCAACAGCAGAGGTCGTGAAACAACTTCCAGGGGCAAAGGAACAGCCCAAACCTGCCCACGCTGCCCCGCTCCTCGGGCTGCCGCGGGCTGCGGCAGAGCTCGGGAAGGAAGGAGCGGGCAGGCGAGGGTCGAGCAACACAAGCAGCCTCCTGTGGCCTCCAGCCCCCGGGCAGCCGCAGCGGGACCCGGCTGCCGGTGATCGCGGCGGAGGCGCCGGCGCCCGTCACGGCCGCCCCGCGCCAGCAGCAGCGCGGCGCTGGTAAACAACGGCGGCGTGCGGCGGGTCAGGCGCGGGGCGGGGAGCGAGGGGCGGGCGGGCACCACGGTCCTGCCGCGCAGGCCGGGCTCGCTGGCGGCGGCAGGTGCTCCGCGCCGACCTCCCAACGCGCCTGCGGGCTCCTTCCGCAAACTTTGCGGGCGGGAGGAGGAGGAGAGAGCCGCGGCAGGACTGCAGCAGCCGGGCTAGAGATGCCGCTGAGGAGCCTCCTGCCAGCGCCGGGGCTGCGGCAGCGCCGCTGAACCCGCACTGGCCGCCCGCCCGCCCGCCGGGGCGCCTCTTCCTCCGGGGACGGAAGGGACCGAGCCGGCCACTCCGCGCCTCTGCGGGGCTCGCCTCTTCGCAGAGTCCAGATCCGGCTCCTCAGGGATTTTGCCCTCTGCTGCCGCCGGGGCTGCGGCGAGCAGTCCTGCCCCGCTCCCGGCTCCGCCGCTGCCGCCCGCCCCCCCCGCGCCGGCCGGGCGGGTCGGTGC